>CANNZV010002742.1:0-86157 GCA_947561585.1 Caprella mutica | reverse complement strand
GTACATATATCTATTGTGTAGTACATATATCTATTGTGTAGTACATATTTCTATTGTGTAGTACATATATCTATTGTGTAGTACATATATCTATTGTGTAGTACATATATCTATTGTGTAGTACATATATCTATTGTGTAGTACAAATATCTATTGTGTAGTACATATATCTATTGTTTAGTACATATATCTATTGTGTAGTACATATATCTATTGTTTAGTACATATATCTATAATCTATTGTTTAGTACGTATATGTATTGAATAGTTAATATATCTATTGTTTAGTACATATATAAGTACCTAACCAATTAATTGTCTTATAAATTTAAGTGACACTATGAAAGTTTCTGCCTAGTCTACAGCTTTGCAGAAACTGGTAAAGTGTTCTCATTAAAATGATCTATTTTGCCTTCTAAATAAAATGGATCTCTGTTGCTATTTTTGTTTAAAAAATAACTCTTGAATATTATCCTTTAGCAACCTCTGTAGCTTGCCTGCTATTTATTCCTATGTTAGCCTTATTATTATTTTTGAAAACACATGGAAAACATTAATTCACAACTAAAATTTGCATTAATTGAACCATCTAGGTACCTACATTATACTGAGTGATAACTAATAGGCTGCCTAATACCCTAGCCTACCTAGGTATACAATACTGTATAGAGTATAGCCTTGTAGGTTGTAAGGTAAGTTTCAAGTCATCGACCAGTTCCATATTTTAGATCATATGAGAAGAATAGGTAGATAATGTAACATTTCAACTCGTTATTAAAGATAAGCAATTGAATTAACGAGTTGCTATATCATATATATTATGAGTGTATATGTGGAAACAATCGATAACGTGGCACACTGGCAGTTGGCACTAACACGAACTATAGTATGTAGCCAAAACTTCACACCCTGAATGAGTGCGCATAACAACATTAACTTATATTGAAGATAAAAACTTACCTAAACCTCCATCGAATAACCATCAGCATCAAAATGAGAGACGAAGAAATGTATTATAAATTGTGTCTTAAATAATAGAACACTCGTTGCAACACTATGCACCTCCTCTCACAAATGTTTGGCTTGAAATGACTCACGAGAGAGCAAAGCGAAATGTACAAAATAAACACACACAATCGAGGTGTTTGTGAACGTGACGTCATCAGAGCAACACTTCAAAATATAATGTATGGTAATTAAAGTGAGTTAAGTCATTCAAACTGTTCCTTTACTCTCTTAGTAGGACATATGTAATACATCTTCTCATTTTTAGATACTATTTAGCATTTAAATATAGATATTAGTGTGTTGCTTTGATGACGTCACGTGAACAAAACACTCTATTGTCCCTACTGTTATTATTCAGTTTATTATGGTGCAATGGGACATGTACAGAACATGTCCAGTAGCGATCAAATACATTGTCTTACTATTAATGTTCGTATATTTCAACAAAATATAATGAGATTTCATATATATTGATAAATAAAATAGCAAGGACTAACAAGAAGAGTTTTTTATCAAAATTGCAGTCTAATTATGTCCCAAAATCAATACGTATCAGAGAGAGAGAAATGCAAACATGTACTGAACGCTTTCTAATGTATATACGAACTAACCAATTGTCACGAGTTTAACAAATGGTTTATCTATAGTTTATACCAAGGAATAAAGTTATCGTGGGGTATTTTTATATTCAGTAGCCACACAATAACTTTAACTGTCGGTTACTGATCTATTGTTAATAAATGTCATTATTGTACGTGGTGATGAAAATAACTTGAGATTGAGTATTTTCCTTGTTATGATATTTTTATTTAAAAATATATTTTGACATGTGTTTTTTTGTAGATAGGAATTATTTATCCATTTATATATATTTTTTGTATTAACTCCCATTTACCTGTGAATTTTTATGTGTTTAAAAGTCTAGAGGGGGAGGAGATGTTGTAGTGGTATAATGTGATGTGCGTGCGCACACCTGCGCCCAGCGCGTGTGCTCACGACGTCACTACGTAAACGAAATGAAATGATATCAAATACGCTATACTGGTTGTGTAGAATTGTCAGGATACAGTAACATAGGGTATGGTAATCAGCTAATTGAATCTATAGTTTGACGTGACCACCGGGTGACTGAAAATGGCGACTCATGATCACACTTTGAAATATGGGAAAACCTACTTAAACTTAGTCACTTCTAAATTAATTTTTTTCTTATCAATTACTAACTAGGCATTGGTTAAATTGTATTTCCATTATTTTTGTCCTTATTTGTTATTCATAGGAACTACAATTTAGCAGTTAACTAGCACCAGTATGACCAGTTTAGGCTCCTAGGTAGCATATTTTAAAGACCCTATATTTTATAGATAAGATAAAGAAATGAACAATAAAAACACACCTGAATTATATCTATATATTCAACTTTAAGGTTCAATCGCCATTTTTGCTTTTCTATGGCACGTAACCCTTATAAAATGACTTCAAACTTCTTGATATTAACATGCAAATACGAGGAATTATGAGCCGCTCGGTCACAAACAAGGAATGTGTTGTTGTGGTGACGTCATATTTTTGTGTCGTCTACTAGGTACTATACCCGTTTATGTTCCTGTACCCTGCATTTGACATTGAATGTCTCCAAAACAATTGAAAAAAAAAATTTATTGATTAGATTTAAAAATATATATATATAATTTATATGTTATAAAGTAGATGTTTCATCTCACTATTAAAATTATTTTAGAAAATATGAAGAATTTAGAATTAAGATGACCTCAAGAATTTCTCAAAAATTTTGTATTTGAAAATGTCACTTGATATTTTCATCTTAGATTCAAATCTGATAATTATATAACTAATTCACAAATCTTCATTATTAACATTTGAACAAATAAACTTAAAAACCTATTCACGTGTGTGGGAATGAATACCTTGGCTATATAATATACAATTTATACATATCTAACGCCGTTACGCCATAAAAAAAAATGACAGAACCTAGTTACATGCGCTCGTTTCATTACGTTATAAACATGCAAGAATGCCTAGCAAAAGTAGGTATTGTGAGATATTAAAGATACGTAACAACTCTCAGTTACAAAACACCTTAAAACACTGAAAGCTAACGAAGCTCTTATTTCTTAACATAATACTTTGCAAAATAGGTTTTTGCTATTGTACAGTGTCATTTTCATGATAAGTTATTGATATTAAAGGGATTGTTGATTATTTATTCGCATCATCATCACAGTGACTCTTTTCTCTGATAGTACATCATCACAGTGACTCTTTTCTCTGATAGTACATCATCACAGTGACTCTTTTCTCTGATAGTACATCATCACAGTGACTCTTTTCTCTGATAGTACATCATCACAGTGACTCTTTTCTCTGATAGTACATCATCACAGTGACTCTTTTCTCTGATAGTACATCATCACAGTGACTCTTTTCTCTGATAGTACATCATCATAGTGACTCTTTTCTCTGATAGTACATCATCACAGTGACTCTTTTCTCTGATAGTACATCATCACAGTGACTCTTTTCTCTGATAGTACATCATCACAGTGACTCTTTTCTCTGATAGTACATCATCACAGTGACTCTTTTCTCTGATAGTACATCATCACAGTGACTCTTTTCCCTGATAGTACATCATCACAGGGACTCTTTTCTCTGATAGTACATCATCACAGTGACTCTTTTCTCTGATAGTACATCATCACAGTGACTCTTTTCTCTGATAGTACATCATCACAGGGACTCTTTTCTCTGATAGTACATCAACACAGTGACTCTTTTCTCTGATAGTACATCATCACAGTGACTCTTTTCTCTGATAGTACATCATCACAGGGACTCTTTTCTCTGATAGTACATCATCACAGTGACTCTTTTCTCTGATAGTACATCATCACAGTGACTCTTTTCTCTGATAGTACATCATCACAGGGACTCTTTTCTCTGATAGTACATCAACACAGTGACTCTTTTCTCTGATAGTACATCATCACAGTGACTCTTTTCTCTGATAGTACATCATCACAGTGACTCTTTTCTCTGATAGTACATCATCACAGTGACTCTTTTCTCTGATAGTACATCATCACAGTGACTCTTTTCTCTGATAGTACATCATTACAGTGACTCTTTTCTCTGATAGTACATCATTCTTTATTTTCTTTATATTATATGTCACAGGATATCCATTTACTGATATGCTTTAAAAATAGCTTGTGAACATATCCTTCTCTGGATGGTTTCTCATTTTTATTTGTTAATCATCTTTAGAGCTCTTGGTTATTCTTACTACCACTTGATTGTTGTTGCGAGTAATTTATTGTAATTTTATTAATGTATGTAGGGTAAGTTCCGTTTTATCGAATAGCTCCTCATTTCCGAGTATATAATATAACAAATTTACTTGTTATTTTATTTGTATACATGATACCTGTATGTTTCATGGATACCAATTAAAATAAAAGTTAACTAATAATATTGTACCGAAAATTAATATTATTGTGTGGCTACCGAATATAAAAATGGCCATCTTTAATCTTCCATGGCCCCACCCTAGATACCAGTTGCTTGTTTGTTCGTATGTACGTTAGAAAGCGTTTTGTACATGTTTGCTTTTCTCTCTTTTCTGATAGGTAGGTACTTATTTTACGCAGAAACGCTTACTTAGAACTGCTCAAAGATTAAATTATTGTTGGTTCTTGTTATTTTACTCATTAATATATATGAAATCTCATTATATTTTGTTAAAATAAAGGAACAACATTACTAAGACAATGTATTTGATCGCTAGTGGACATGTTCTGTACCTGTCCCATTGCACCACAATAAACTGAATAATAACAGTAAGGACAATAGAGTGTTTTGTTTATGTGACGTCATCAAAGCAACACCGTAAGATCCATATTTAAGAACTTAATAATATCTAAAAATGAATAAACTCTTTACTGTTGCCATATATAGATAGTAAATGAAAAGTTTGTAGGAATAAACTTGCTTCAATTAGCATTTATTTCATTTTGAAATGTTACCTTGGTGGATAAATAATAAACGTTAAAGTGACGCCCACTTGAATATATGTTGGTGACGATCGAGAACACAATAAAATAAAATATATCTAGGAATACTTTAGGTTTGTAGAACTAATATCAACAGAAAATAAATTGATTGAGTATTTGCTTAGTTATTAATTATTTAAGAAACACCAACATTCAGCAGTCACTGTCCGCTATTACTATATTATTGAATAGATGCAATATAAGAACAAGAAAAGGGTGCCAAATTTATCAAGTATTATCATAAATTTAAAGGTAATTAGGTATATAGCTACCTAATGTTTTTCAGGGCACTGTTATGGTATTTAGATATATTTTAGCCATTTAAGATATATCTATAATAATACAGTGTTTTTTTTTTCTTATGGCCGCTGGAATCCTCTAGTCAAAGTCTTGCGCGCTTCAAGACGCTCTTCGAGTCTTCGTCACCTTCTCAATTGTTACTGTGTCATAATTTGCACCAAACAGCTTCACACACTAAATTCTATCATATCATATGAATGGATTGAAGTTTTTCCGAATAAAAAATATTTTGTGTTGTAGCCCAGAAATGGAAATCAAGAGGATTGAGTTCTTACTGAGTGCTGGCCAGAAGATCTGTGTTTCTTCTGGTAACTCGTCCTTGAAATTTTTCTTCAAGAGCTGCTTAGCCACTCTTGTACAATGAGATGGAGCACCATCTTGCATCCACCAGAGTCTGCGTCATGTTGCAGTGGCTCAAAAAAGTTTGCCACACTATCTCTTTCAGCAAAGCCATGTTATACCTAGGAACCATTAACAAAGTCACAAGGGCCGTCGTCATTGATGAATGCTTGGACAATAAAATTTTCCGTACACAATTGCAACAAATATCATTACTTTTTTGTACTTTCTATAGTTCTATTCGACAATATCATGTGGATTCTCATCTGCAAATTATGACGCAGCAATAATTGAGAGGGTGGCGAAGTGCGTCTTGAAGCCTTTAGAAGTGTTTTCAATGAGTTTCAAATAAGTTTGTTTCACAAAAATGTGAGAACCAGGCCATATCTTCAAGAAAATATTTTTTTGTTTACCTCTAAATTCTTATCTCAAATATTACTAGTGGGGGGTCAAATTTTGCAATAAAAAAAACACACTGTATAAACAATTTGTCGAATGAGGTACTATTTCTTTTAATTTTTTTTCCTTTTTTTGAATTTTATATTCCTCTATTATTTTACTATATTTCTAGTAATAATTAGAATGATGCAATCCCTTATTGGATTTCATCATTTAATGTAGTTTGTTGTATGCGCTAGTTCATTGTACTGCACAGTTCATGATTATTTGATGACCTGGCAGAGGGGTTCGGGGGGCAGCACGTACCCCGTTATACTTATTTTTGATGTTGCAAAACTGCAAAAGTGTCGGACTAATGGGGTGTCGGACTACTGAATATTAACCGTGTACCATTGAACAGGCAGGCTCTGCATTTATAAAAACTGAAATGATTGTAAAGCACGCCTAAATTTATTATATACAGTAAGTATAGGTATAGAAACGGAGATAAATTGTGTGATGAAATTTTCACGGTAACTACAATAAAAATCAATATTCTTAATAAAAATGAGTTTATTAGAAGAAATTAGTTTAGAAATTAGTATTGATAACATGAGAAGAAATTTTTTAATTCGTTCGCTACTTTGAACTTTCAACAAAGAGCTTTCATCAGCTGATTCAGGCAACAAACTTCGTAATACTTATACATTCAGTTCAGCCCTAAAACCCAGTTTCTTTTTACTCATAGAAAATGAAATATTCAAGGAATTACAATTTTGTAATAAATTAGAGTCATGTCCTGCTCTTATAATAATCTGAAATAAGTCTAAGCCATAATTTTTGGTAATAAAAGTGAGGCCTGTCAGTATAATGTTTAGCTTAAAACTACCAAAGGTACATACTAACAAATATATATAATTATAATAAAATTTAACTAATAATTACTACATGCATATATTTTTCTAGGATCGAAAATATGAAACAGACTAATAACTCGTAGCTTAACCCTAATTGATTGATAATATAATACTGTTATGGGAAATGATTATTATGGTTAAAGATATTAATATGGTTTCTATTATTTTATAACATACACTGACTTAAATAGAAAGGTAAAATAACAATTAAGATAAATCTTTCATTTGTTGGTTATACAGGGTGTGGCGCAAAAGTCAGGTACTACTTTTAAAACTTAATTATTCAAAAACTAAGAAAGATAGAATCGTTTGGTTAATTTTAGACGAAAAAGGAGACAATAAAGTTTTTTTATGTATATAACAACTTTTAAATGTGTATATTCAGCGTCTATACACATACGCATCCTTTCAACCACAGAATCCATCACTTTCCTTAAAATATTTGGAGTAATGATGCAGATTTCTTGAACAATATTCGCTTTCAGATCTTCCAAACTACGAGGCCTATTATGTAAACTTTCTCTTTCAAATATCCCCATAAAGAAATCTAGCTGTGTCAAATCAGGAGATCTAGATTCTAGGTGACCAAGGAACAGTACCGAAACGTGAGATTAATCGAGTTCAAGTGATTCCTTTGCTGTGTGTGTTGTGGCACTGTCTCTATTTGGATCCACATATCATTTAAATTCATATCTTGGATATCTGATATTAAACATTCTTGAATGCATTTTCGACGTGATGCTCCCTTAATAGTCTCAGTTTTCTTGTTCTCATCCTCAAAGAAATATGGACCGATGATCTTCTTGCATGTCATACCGCACCAGACAGTAACTTTTTGAGGATGCTGTATTAGATTGCCCTTAACCGTAAATACCATCATCACAACTGAATCATTGATAGATGAGAAAAATATTAATCTCCTCTTTTGTTTAAATTTAACCAAACGGTTCTACCTTTAAAAGTTTTTGCATAATTAAAGTTTTTAAAATAGTACCTGACTTTTGCCTCACCCTGTATATACGATACAAAGATAATACTTATTTAGACACGTTGAAACACGTTAGAACATGTTTACACACGCTGGAACATGTTTGGACACGTTCAGTGAAATTAAAGATAATTTCTCCAATACTTTAGAATTAGATGATTAGAATATGAAGTATATATTATAACTTTATCACTTAAAACAATAGAATAAGTTTTTTTGTTAAAAAAAATATATTTTTCCATTAAAAAAAAGAATATATATCACTCAGCCCCGTCCATCTTCATAGCGATGGTGTTGTCACCCCTGATGGCGTGACTTCCTCCTCCACTGACACTCTTACACTCGGGACAAACACTTTCCACCATTGCTTCTCCATAGACTGATATACAGTAGATGTGACCGTTAGGACACTTGTACCAGGCGCCTTGCTGAACAGAACCTGAAAAACAAGAATTGAATTGAAAAGAAAACTGGACCTGAAGAACAAGGATTAAATTGAAAAGAAAACTGAACCTGAAGAACAAGGATTAAATTGAAAAGAAAACTGAACCTAAAGAACAAGGATTAAATTGAAAAGAAAACTGAACCTAAAGAACAAGGATTGAATTGGAAAGAAAACTGAACCTAAAGAACAAGGATTGAATTGGAAAGAAAACTGAACCTGAAGAACAAGGATTGAATTGAAAAGAAAACTGAACCTGAAGAACAAGGATTGAATTGGAAAGAAAACTGAACCTGAAGAACAAGGATTGAATTGAAAAGAAAACTGAACCTGAAGAACAAGGATTGAATTGGAAAGAAAACTGAACCTGAAGAACAAGGATTGAATTGAAAAGAAAACTGAACCTGAAGAACAAGGATTTAATTGAAAACAAAACTGAACCTGAAGAACAAGGATTGAATTGGAAAGAAAACTGAACCTGAAGAACAAGGATTAAATTGAAAAGAAAACTGAACCTAAAGAACAAGGATTAAATTGAAAAGAAAACTGAACCTAAAGAACAAGGATTGAATTGGAAAGAAAACTGAACCTAAAGAACAAGGATTGAATTGGAAAGAAAACTGAACCTGAAGAACAAGGATTGAATTGAAAAGAAAACTGAACCTGAAGAACAAGGATTGAATTGGAAAGAAAACTGAACCTGAAGAACAAGGATTGAATTGAAAAGAAAACTGAACCTGAAGAACAAGGATTGAATTGGAAAGAAAACTGAACCTGAAGAACAAGGATTGAATTGAAAAGAAAACTGAACCTGAAGATTGATCGAAAAAAACGATTTTACTGGAGTTGAGAACTTTAACTTAGCAACAATTGAACTTAGCAACATTGAGTACTATTAGAGTATCGATTAATAGATCAATTGGTATCCTAGTTTTTTCTTTATAATAAACATATTCTAGGTATAACTGTCTTGCACGTCTGTTTTTATGTATAATTTGCATTGTTTTTGTTTTTACATTTTAGGTTGTCCTCGAAGCTTTTTCCTCTTAGTGAGCCTAAATGTACCAAAAGCAGCAGATTTAAGAATTGATTTTTACGGAATTGGTATTAATCTTGACTCTAATTCATCATTATAAAGGGTATATTATATCGTGTTCAATATATATAAAAAATGTTAAAGGAGGTACAATATGGTAAAGCTAGAAACACCAAAAAAGCTTTTAATTTAATTCTAAACTTTTAATTTATTTTAATCCGCGGGGAAAATTCTGCAGGGTATGTATCCGCCTGTTACCAGAAAAAAATATTAGGACAGATGCAGAAAGAATAGTTAATTAATTATGACTAGGTCATAGCCAAATACAAGGATATTTTAGGAAATAACTTGTACCAGTCTGTGGAGAAGATAGAATTCTCTGATGATGATTGGCAGTTGTCGGTTGCTCCGGAACATTGATCCAAAACACACATACACTCCTCAAACCTGCACTAATTACAGACTATTTCCATGGAAGAGTGGGGAAAAATTTGGTAAAATATTGCCAGAACCTAGTCAAACTTACAGAAATAGTTAGATAATAATAATAAGTGCGAAATGAGTCGCAATTAAATATTAACAATTCATTCTGCATGTACAAATACTTCTTAGTTGAATAGATCGTATATACTTTTTAAGTTTTAATACATTTTTTATAATTTTAATCTATTTATACACCTAGTGTAAAAGTATTATTTTATAATTTTGTTGGGAATATATTTTAACAAAATTATGAAAAATTTACATTATCTGTCCAAATACTTGTTTCACCTCTTCGTTGTTAGCAAGGATAAAAATATATAGTACAAGTTTTGGGTATTTCAGGCAAATATAATTATATATAACACTCTAATCTTTCTAGAAAATCAAATATGCTACCTAGAAAAAATCTATCAAAATAAACAACTCACCAGACATTTCACACACAATCTGCTTCCTCTCCTCATCAGATATTCTCAGAAGAATGACATGACGTTTACATAATTTCAAGTACTCCATCACCTTCTTCTCTGTCTCTTTGGTGAATTTTTTAGTGGGGTTCATCAGTTCCTTTATTTGTTCATGGTAATGAGCAAGATCTGTATTTTTAGAGTGTTTTGCTTTTTCAGCAACTCTTCGTGTGCTTTCTATTATTCTGTGACGAGCGAGCTCACAATTGACTTCTGTGATCAACTGAGGAGATATTCCAACTTTCTAGAAAAAAAATTGAGAGGACATTTCTTGATGGATAGCGTGAAATAAACAGGAATAGACTGAGTTTAAATATCCTAAATTTATCTAAGTATATACACAGTAGCTATACAAAGAATATGGTAAGAAGTTTTGATAGATATAAAATGCGATAATAACGGATGATACTAATTCATTTATTTATTAGGTGTTTAAAGGAAATTAAATACAATGGAAAGGAAGAAGCAGTCAGAAGGGAAAGTTTCTCCATGGACAAAGTCACGGATTGAAGAGGGAAATGAAAAGGTGACATAATAAATGAAGTCTACAGTGTGTTTCAACATTTTTGATTCTTTTCAGAGGCTTTTATTCATAATTATGATGACGAAAAAAAATATAATACGCCAAAATGTTCAGGAAGAGTGGATTTTTAATGATTAATAACAAGAAATACATATTATAGAAGTTGCTGAAAGTGGCCTCCATTTTGCTGCATACAGAGATTCGCCCGCTTCAAAACATTAAGTGCTACACTCTGAAGGACATTCTCGCGATGTTCTTCTGAAAATCTCTTCACAACATTGATAAGTTCGTCCACTGTAGTTGGTTTTGCAGAATACACTTAAATTTGAGCTAATTATAGTTTTAAATGTCAAATCTAACAATAGAAATGATTATGCTTTTCGTTGCTATTGTTAACGGTAAAGTGCCAGTCGTTCATGCCTTCATGGATGAAAATGGAAGACGAAAGATAGTGAATGGAGACTGCTACCATAAGTTGCTGCAAGAAAATATTTGGCCCAACATTCGTTCATGTGCTACAAGAAAAGGTTTATGGTGGATGCAGGACGGTGCTCCTGCTTATTGCAACACTGCCGCCAAAGATTTCCTGTTGAACAAGTTTGGAGGCAGAGTCATCAGCCATGGGAAAAAAGTACATACAAAATCATAAACATGGTAAAAATGAAGACCATATCCAATCCAAATTACAACAGTTCGGAGGCAAAGGGACGCCACTCCGCTACTCTTTAATTCACAACAGGCAGCTTCAGGATAGAAACCCTAGGTTCTGATGACAATAAAAGGCTCTTACATATATTTGCTACATCAGCTCAAGAGAACCAAATTATGAAGATATCCTCTAAACTTTGCTCACCAATTCAAAGACTCTGTCGACGAGATCAATGAGTTCTTCCTCTACTAGGGAGTAACTGTACAATTCCAAATTCATATTAACAGCCTCTTCTAGAAGCTTAGACTGGAAGTCGTACAGATTCAATTTCTCCTGACTAAACATGGGCTGTCGAACCTTCTTTGAATCATAAATGAAAAAGCATGGGTCATTAGTTGAGATGTATAATTGTATATCATGTATTTTCCAGTAAATTAATTTAATTGTATGAGAATTTATATACGTATGAACTATTGAAAATCTTCATATCAATTTAGTTGGAGAAAATCTGGGCATCTGGTAATATATTTCAAAGTTATAATAACAAATTCCTGCTAGGAGATAATGTACCTTCGCTTGTCCGGCGTGAAGTGAGGGAAAATAATCGGAAATATTTTTGAAGAGACTACTTTCTCTCACAGAAATCGAAAAGTAGAAATAATCTGCTTTAAAAGGGACTCTTCTTCTTATGGCTTTGTCACCATATCCTTCGTACCGTTTAGACCAGTCGTCAGCAAGTAAGGAACTGTATGATTCTTCTAGCAATGAAGTTCTTCTATCCACACTCTTATGAGCTTAAAAGAAAATGCAAGCTCATTAAAAGAAAATTAGATTATTTTACCAATAACTATTTTAAAATTTTATGTATTAGATTAGGATGAGTACAAATTACTGTTGTGTGTTATTGTTTTTTCACTTTGTCTGATTTTGGTGATTTTGTTATTGGATTCTAGATTAGATTTTCCTGTTGATTTACGAACATTATATGCTATTTTACAAAGATTGACCTTGACCTCCTTTATTGGTATAAAACTAAATAAACAAGCTATAAACATAGCTGTAGCCTTATAGAAATAAACAAGTGATAGAATTACCAAATTATTATTCATTATTGTACAATCACGAAGAATCACCTAACTAAATCTCGATCGTTTAGTGGCGTTACTCTTTACAAAATAAACATAATTTGATAAGAATGCTTTTCTTAAATATGAAATATAGTTAGTTACTTATAGTTATAATAGAGCTTAAATATATATGAACATGTAATTTGATTTGCTGAAGTTACGTGTCGGTTTCATTTTACTTTTCCTTCAAAATTGAAATTTCTAATATCTGTGATATAAAATAAAAATAACAAAGTACTATATGATAAAATTTACTTTCTATGAAAACGAAGAAAATATTTATAAGCCGTTGAAATATTGCCCACCCCTGGCTAGCCCGTACTACACATAACTGATGTTCTACGCCGTAACCCTCCTAATGTTTTGTCTATGAAAAGAGAAATAAAATGAGTACCAAAATGTAGGGAAATTCAGCGCAGAAAATGATTGGGATTTCAGAATAAAAACTTGAAAAAAAAAATCCCTATTACTAACAAACCTGTGAGCCTTTCAGAAATATCTTTGAAGGATAGTGCACCTCTTGTGTTCATAGATAGAACCTTCTGCACATCCGAGTAAGTCCTCAGGACGATATTCTTGAAGCGACGAGTGTGGTAAATTGGTTGACGACATTCTCGTGGACACGTCACCATTTGCACAGAGTTACCTAAAATTTGGATTAAAGATTAGTTTCAAAATGAATTGGATAACACAGTGTTAAAAGAATGAACAAGAAATTAGTTACACACCAACGTCTCTTTTCAACCAAGAAGTAAGTCCTTCGACCTCTATGACGTGACCACAATCAAGCAGCTTCACAAATCTGAAAAGATCATAAATATCATCATCAGTTTCTTCACAATCACCTTCAAAATTCTTTTCATAGTATCAAGCTGCACGCAATAAACATTTTTCAAGTAATTTTCACAAGTTGGTAGCTACAACCGTCGAAAAGAAGGCTCAAGTTATCAGAAATAAAATTGTATGTTTATTAAGATTTCAATTAAATTGTCTTTGAAATGCTCATTGACATGAATTTTCATAGTATAAAAAACCCTAATCTGCTGATGGTTGCACTTGAGATATATTTGAGAAAAAAAAAACTTTCGAATTGCATTTACCTCGCATCTGGTTCTTCTTCGTTCCCCGAGAGAATGAAATCTGACAGCTGATCCATGTGGCACTCTCTGCATAACTCAGGACAAGGGTCGCCACAGAAACCTGAAAATGAAAAAAAAAAAAATTGGATATGTGAAAGGTAATCATTTCCTTCTAATAAAAAAAAATGGTGAATGAAATATTAATAGAATGTTGAAGCTAACATTAACCATACACTGACCGATGCAATCATGGCCACAAGGTAGTTTCTCGGGACAGGGTTTGTCACACGGCTCACAGTCACAAATTTCACCACATTTTTTGCCACATGGTTCTTTGTGTTCACAAGAAGGTTCACACAACTCATTGCAAGGAGTGCACATTATACCACAAGTTTTTTTACACTTGCTGTGCTTGCATCTCCACTGACACTTCGCTTGGCATGGAGGACAAGCGGCGCTGCATGGACTTTTGCACCTAAAAATAGGATAGATTCCTTTAAAACAATTTCCCCCCGAAACTAATCGTAAAATATATTCCAGAAACTGTTAGAGCCCTAGCTTTCATCTTCGTCTTGGATGTTTACTTTTATTAAACTTCATCCGAATATTGTATCTTCTATATTGTCAATATCTGATCTATTTTCAATAAATATTTATTTCAATTTTAATGATGAACTGGCCAACACACTGGAAGTGGAACAGATGTGATAAATAAATTATAGTGTAGTAAAATGTTCATAGTAGGTAAAAATAGATCCCATTATGTATCCATGCATGAATGATAAACATCACTTCAGAACACTATTATGCGTTTATTTCAAAAGCATTTTCTTTATTTCAAAAGCACATGCTCTATTTCAAAAGCATTTTCTTTATTTCAAAAGCACATGCTCTATTTCAAAAAGCACATGCTCTATTTCGAAAAGCACATGCTTTATTTCAAAAAGCACATGCTTTATTTCAAAAACATATGCTTTATTTCAAAAAGCACATGCTCTATTTCAAAAGCACATGCTCTATTTCAAAAGCACATGCTTTATTTCAAAAGCACATGCTTTATTTCCAAAGCATATGCTTTATTTCAAAAAGCACATGCTTTATTTCAAAAGCACATGCTCTATTTCAAAAAGCACATGCTTTATTTCCAAAGCATATGCTTTATTTCAAAAAGCACATGCTTTATTTCCAAAGCATATGCTTTATTTCAAAAAGCACATGCTTTATTTCAAAAGCACATGCTCTATTTCAAAAGCACATGCTTTATTTCAAAAAGCACATGCTTTATTTCAAAAGCACATGCTCTATTTCAAAAAGCACATGCTCTATTTCAAAAAGCACATGCTTTATTTCCAAAAGCAAATGCTCTATTTCAAAAAGCACATGCTTTATTTCAAAAAGCACATGCTTTATTTCAAAAAGCACATGCTTTATTTCAAAAAGCACATGCTTTATTTCAAAAAGCACATGCTCTATTTCAAAAAGCACATGCTTTATTTCAAAAAGCACATGCTTTATTTCAAAAGCACATGCTCTATTTCAAAAAGCACATGCTCTATTTCAAAAAGCACATGCTCTATTTCAAAAGCACATGCTTTATTTCAAAAAGCACATGCTTTATTTCAAAAAGCACATGCTTTATTTCAAAAGCACATGCTCTATTTCAAAAAGCACATGCTTTATTTCCAAAAGCAAATGCTCTATTTCAAAAAGCACATGCTTTATTTCAAAAAGCACATGCTTTATTTCAAAAGCACATGCTTTATTTCAAAAAGCACATGCTTTATTTCAAAAAGCACATGCTTTATTTCAAAAAGCACATGCTCTATTTCAAAAAGCACATGCTTTATTTCAAAAAGAAGCACATGCTCTATTTCAAAAAGCACATGCTTTATTTCAAAAAGAAGCACATGCTCTATTTCAAAAAGCACATGCTTTATTTCAAAAAGAAGCACATGCTCTATTTCAAAAAGCACATGCTTTATTTCCAAAAGCAAATGCTCTATTTCAAAAAGCACATGCTTTATTTCAAAAGCATATGCCTTATTAGTTATTTCAAAAGCACATGCTTTATTTCAAAAGCACATGCTTTATTTCAAAAAGCACATGCTTTATTTCAAAAAGCACATGCTTTATTTCAAAAGCACATGCTTTATTTCAAAAGCACATGCTTTATTTCAAAAAGCACATGCTTTATTTCAAAAAGCACATGCTTTATTTCAAAAGCACATGCTTTATTTCCAAAAGCATTTGCTTTATTTCAAAAGCATATGCTTTATTTCAAAAGCACATGCTTTATTTCAAAAAGCACATGCTTTATTTCAAAAAGCACATGCTTTATTTCAAAAGCACATGCTTTATTTCAAAAAGCACATGCTTTATTTCCAAAAGCATTTGCTTTATTTCAAAAGCATATGCTTTATTTACAAAAGAATATTCTTTAATTCGAATGAATATGCTGTTTATCAATTACCATAAAACCCGTTGCATATGCAGTATGTTTCCATGTGCATGCTGGATATTAGGGAATGCATATTGTCACAATCCAATTCATGAGATAAACAGTTATTGTGATGGAAACTTCGTCTCGGCTAATAAATAATACTTCAATTCTACGAAACACTGTAGTCAATCATTGAGTTCAAAAGAAATAAGTTTATAACACAGCAATCAACTCAACTATTAATGCCTAGTAACAAAGATATTCAAACCTAAAGCCAATATATTATTCCAGTTACTCACAGATGACCACAAACGAGCGTTTTCTCGCACTTCTCATTGCAAATGGCATGTACGCGTCCATGAAGACACTCGTGACATTTTCCAGAGCATTTATGCTTGCAGTCCAGCTCAGAATTGCAAGGAGAATCACAATATTTCCAAGCATCTTTAGATCCTTTGGCAAAAATAATATAGAAATTAAATTTAGGATATATGATTCAATGGTGATGATTCAAGAGTAAAATAATGCAGCATATTTTTTTCTATATAGTTTTATATCATTTTTATATATGCTTTGGCACTGTTGCGTTACAATTTGAGTCACACAGAAACATTGCATATTGTAATATTAGCCATTTTTTGGTGTGAATAAATTAAATAAAGCCCTAAATTTGCTAGTTTTTAATCAAAAATACAA
Source organism: Caprella mutica (assembly GCA_947561585.1). Taxonomy (NCBI): domain Eukaryota; kingdom Metazoa; phylum Arthropoda; class Malacostraca; order Amphipoda; family Caprellidae; genus Caprella; species Caprella mutica. Next base: position 69,209 of record CANNZV010002742.1, on the reverse strand, counting down.
ATTATATATTCTATTTGGAATAAGCCTCCCAGGCTTTGATTGTTCCAGGGTTAAATGTAGATTAAACGGCAAATCACTCACTTGTTATAGTAGATGACAGATGACACGGTATCTGTATATTATGATCCTTAGGACACTTGAAATTACTTGGAACTGGAGTTTCACAACGACCTGCAGAGCAGTCTTCTGCACAATTCAATCTACATTTGTGGCCACAGCGCAAAGTCACGGAGCATTCATTGCTTTTGCAGTACATTTTCTTAGGAGTCACAGAGCATTTGACCTGAAAGGCAAAAAGAAATGGGTAATATTTCACGAAAACTCAAAAAATTTACAATTGTCTAATGTTATATTTTCCAGAGCGGTTAATATTTTTATGCTTATTGAAGAAGGCTACTGCAATGCAAAAACAAGCAAGTAGAGCTAAAGAATCTAAAGTTTTGGATAATTAAGTTAAACAGAAACTTTAAATCACCTTGATTTCATGACCACACTCCGGAATCATTTTCAGAACCATTTGTTGGCATTGACCGCAAGGCTCTGAGCATTTGAGTTTGCAGTGATGACCACAACCAGGAATCATCCTCTTACATTTCTGCTTACACACGTAATGGTCCATATCTGTACTGCATTCAACTTTATCCTTGTGACCACAAGGAGCTTGCTTCTCAACCATCACTTCACATTCTTTACAATTCTCATAGCAAGGTAATGTACAATTGTGATTTTGAGAACAATTCTTGTTTTTCAAGGCACAATTTTCGAAACAATTATACTTCAAATGTTTTGGATCGTTTTCTACGTGACATGTGTATCTACAGGCATGACCACAATCAAGTCTGACGTCACATTTAGTGGGACAGGAAGTTGGTGTTCTGTGACAAGCAATTTCAATAGGATGTCCGCAAGGTTCTACAAGCTTCTCAACTAGTGTTGGGCAATTGTATTCACTCCTAGAAATATGACAGGCAAACGAATGTGTATGTCCACAGGGTAACTCTCTCTCGACATTAACAGCACATGGCGGACATTCCTGATAGCATTTTAGATGACAGTCGTGGTTTCTCTTGGGACATTTTCTTTCACAGTCCATATAACAGGGTAACACTTCATGGCTTGGATCAATAATATGACAGCGACGATTACACGAATGGTTGCATTTACTCATTTTACCAGGACAAAATTTCAAGCAACCTCCTTCTGGAGATTTTAGTCGGATATCATCTCTGCAATTTATTTCGCAAATTTCAGATGGATGGTTTTGACATTTCAACTTCAGAGAATTTCCTATGGCTCCTTGTGCTTCAAGAGATTGATTTATACGAGGCCAAAGCTCTGGGTTTGAATTACATAGCTGATTCATGTTACCGACAATATACATCCCTATCTTAGCTCGAGAAAGTAATACACAGACGCGATTTTCAGTCTTGAGGAATCCAACGTTACATTGTGCATTACTTCTTACTAGTGATATCAAAATAATATCATTCTCCTCTCCCTGGTAGTTATCAATAATATTAATTCTCAGTCCGGAACAAACTTTGAAATTACAAATTTCTTTTTTCAAAAGAAAGAACTGTCCAGAATATGGGGTCAGAATAGTTATCTGATCTGTTGAATATCCTTGCAACACCAAATGTCTTGCTAATCTTACAATCAATAGAGCCTCAAACTGATTACTGTGACTGTTGTTGTCGTCACTCTCTTCCAGTTCATACTCATCATGCTTCAAAAAGAAAACATTTTTAGTCATGCCCAAAATATTTGGCCTCCCAGAAACAGAGTCATGGTCTTTCAGATTAGGATATATCGTGGGAACAAGAAGATCTGAAATTTCTGGTCTCATGCGATGTTGAAACTCCAATGTTTCAAAAGAGAGATTGTTTTTGATCATTCTTTCAAACAGAGATACTTCCAGATTGTACTTTTTAGCCAAATCATATACAGCAGTATTTGGTTTGAGTTGTTGATGATCACCTATCATGATCAGATGCTCACAACTAGACGGTAGTGAAGTCACAATGTGGGCTTCCAATATTTCCGCAGCCTCTTCTACTATCACAATCTTAGGTTTAAGGTCTTCTATCATTGATCGATTCTCAGCAGCTCCAGTTGTTGTCATTCCAATAACATCAGCGTACCGTGCAACTTGCAGATGCCGAGCCAGCCTAACTTCCGTTTGAAGTTCAAATAATTTCGAGTATTTTATTTCATACTGTTTTAAAAGTTTTCTTAAATTATTTCCAACCAAATGTCTCCATTTACCATAGAGCATACATCTTTCTTTGAAAGAGAGTGTGAAAATATTCTCTCCATCTTTTAACTGTCTCATTTTTGGCCAATTAATGAACCATCCCTATGCATACTCCAAATTTCCAAGCCTCCTTTCCAATTCTGATATTTTAGAGGAAGATTTATACACTGTACATAATTTTTTCGTTTGTTGACGTTTCACGAGAAAAATATATTCTTTCATATAACTTATAGTGATGATGAAGTTACTTGGACATAACTTTTTTCTTTGGTTTTGAGGTGTCATTGGGTCTACCAGTGGTTTTTGTGGTTTTTCATCCTGTAATTCCAAAAATATTCTCTCTTCTTGTTGTTTTTGTAGTACCATTGCATCAAAATAATCATCATCAAGATAATTTTCATCTGGTGACTCTGCTAATTGACGTTCATCAACATATCTTTCAAATTTCATATCCAAAATCCAATCCATAAGAGATATATTATCGCGAAATTGTCTACTGATGAATTCAGGTAGAACATCTTGCGACTTCAAGAAAGACAGTTTGAGTATTCCTTTAATTGAGAACAGTTCGTCAATTTCTCTCTTTGTATCGTTGTACAAATTTTCAACTTCTCGAATGCGATCTCTTATCTCATAGTTTCGATGATGAATTCCATCAGGAATCCGCCTAGCTTCTTCTAATGAAAAAACAAGGCTTTTTATTTGATACTTTTTAATTTTTTCACTTTTTGATCTTCCTCCAATTCTGACAATTTTATTCGTGAATTTTAACATACCCTCCAGAAATTGATCGAGAGCATGATTAGTGTAACATAGAACCAAGATAGGAGGGGTAGCATCAGTAGTTTTATTTTCAAGATTTTTACTTTTACACTTCTTTGCCTTTTTATCATCACTCGTTTCTGTGTTTTGTTTAATATCATGATTTTCTTCAACTCTTTGTTCACCTTCTTCATTTTGGCAACCTTCAATAACTCTTTGTTCAACTTCATTTTGGCGATCTTCATTAACTCTCTGCTCAACTTCTTCATTTTGGCGATTTTCATTAACTCTTTCTTTAACTTCATTTTGGCGATCTTTATTATTTGTTGACCAATGATTAGAATTATGTAACAAGGCCTGCGTAATTTTCAGCCCTAAAAATGTTTTTCCTGTTCCAGGAGGTCCTTGTATTATGACAAAATTCCGTGTGAGAGCAGAATGGAAAGCTTTCATTTGTGAAGCATCAAAATGGAAGATTTCTTTTGGTGGCCACTCTTGCAGAGGTGAATTGATTCGAACATTGCTAAGCTCGTTATGTTCTTCAGGAGCAGAAGGTAGCCACGGACCAAAAAAGAGGAGTTTAGTTTCATCATCATCATCAGCTTTCATTAGGGATTCATTTTTCACAACCCTTAGGTCATATTCACAATTATCTCTATCGCTTATGTAGATTGGTGGAGTAACCTCTTCATCAACGAACACGATTTGATCGACAAGAGGGAAATCCTGTTCGGTGATGTTTTGCAAAGCTTCTAAAACAGGTTTGTACGCATTGAAAAAGGACCTTGATTCTGCTATTGTATATTTTTTACTATATTCAATATTTCCTTCTTTTTCCATCACTGATATTCCAATTGTTCCATTTCGTAATTTGTCTTCATCTCTTTCAGATACTGTACAAACTATGAAAGTTTTGAAATCATCGTGACTTAAGCACAAGACATTACCATAGAGGAGTCTTTTAGAGGTGTCGATTGTGATTTTTTTGGGGAGGTTTAATTCCATGAAGTGAACTAGCTTTCCGTGCATAATATCCGAACCCGAAGGCTGCACGTTCTTATAGATCCTGATATCATTAAGCTTGCTATATTTATCAGATCGGTACTTCTGAATGCCATCTCTCAAAGGTCCGACAAAATCTTCTCTAAGTAACCGAAAGTGCACATCCAAATAAGTTTCCACATCTTTATAGCTTTTATCCACTATATTTCTCTTGATGATAGGTCTCCCTTCGTGCATGATGTCATCCATATTAGGCAAAAGTGGAAGTTGTCTGAAACAATCAATATGTTCATAATCATCAAATCGTTCAAGTCCGTCAAAACGTTTCGCTTTTGCATTCTGCTTTGCCTTTTCTTTTTTCTGTTTGAACTGATCACAATATTTCTCCAGGTTAGAATAACCATCTTCGAGCATCTTGAGATGAGCTCCTTCAGTAGTCGTTAAATGGCTTAATACCATTTTGACTTGACTGATGAGTGTATCTAATTTATCCACTGCTTCAAATGGCATGGCTTTACTGTATGCAGTCAGTAACGTTAACTGATTAGTAAAGTATTCTTCAATGACATTTTGTTCTTGTTTGCTAAGAGAAATGCTGAAAGACACCAGTTCGTTGATGAATTTGTCAGTAAATAGGGTCAAATATATTTCTCTTAGTCCATGACGAGCGCTCTGACTTGATGAAGCCTTCCCTAATAGTCTCATAAGGCAGATCATTTTATCCGGAGTTATCTTGGTGTCATTTATGAGAAATTTGAAACCTGATCTTTCACCGTTGATTTTTGTAACTATAACATCTGGTGGATCTGTTTGCCACTTCATTAAATCTTTCAGACCAGTGGGCTGATCTATAATAAATTCTCTGAAACAAATAAAACAATTAACATTAACAATGAATTGCTTTCTTTCCAGCATATCTTAATTTAACCTCATTTAAATACTTCGTAATTTACTTTAAAATTTGTATCTAAAATTTAAAACACAACTACTGTCTCATTGTTTTACGTTCATTACAATATAATTGAAAGAGCTGTTTCTTTAAATTCGCGTAGTTAATTCAGATTACCTCCAAATAAACAACTTTATCTTAAAGGGATCGTACCACTTACAAAACTTTTTATTTATTATGAATCGTAGAACATTGAAATTTGATACACTGTACACATATATAAAATCATTTTGGGAATCTTTTTTGTCTTTGGTAAAAATCACATTTATTCATAGAAAACGAAATATGAAAAAAAGCGTGATTCTTGGGGAGGGTGCGATAAATGTATCTTCTCCGTCAATTTTTAACATACAGTAATAATATTGATGGAAAAGATTCAAACTCAAAGGGAAATCCATATTATTATGAGGTTATTTAAACTCAACGTTGAAGGTTTTATCAGGTTTCAAGCTTTCGAATAGAAAGATTTCTATTCATCATCAGGAGAAAGGTGGAAAACTTCGACCTGACAATGAATTTTTCATTCATTGTCAGGTCGAAGTTTTCCACCTTTCTCCTGATGATGAATAGAAATCTTTCTATTCATTCGAAAGCTTGAAAACTGATAAAACCTTCAACGTTGAGTTTAAATAACCTCATAAGTAATAATATTGTTATCATCGAAAGCGGAAAGACTTGGACAACAAAAGTAAGTTCGAATAGAGAAATCCTACTCCGAGATTAATTTAAAAAAAAATTAAAATTATTTTTCGTTTTTTTAGTTGTGATGTCATTACATTCGAATAAAGATGATTTCCGAAAAAAATATGAACTTTCTTACCTTTGCTTTTGCGCATCCAATGATACCTATATTTTCAATCTACGTTAAAATTGACGGAGAAGATACAGTTTGAAACTCAAAATTAGTACTTTTCAGTATTTTTCAGGAGAGCCAAAAGAAAAACACAATATCATTGTGCGTTACAAGGTTTGAGTTTTTATTGGGGCTGTATCTCAGTAACCAACAAACATATGCACGTGAAACTTTCACATCACGTACCTGATACATAAAACTAGGTATTACAGCTAAAAAAAGTTAATGTTTATAATTTTCAGTAAATATTGGTGGGACGATATCCTTAAATCTTTATAACATTCTAGAGATTCACTCTAGGTAGGCTATCATATGTTTAACTGGTCACACATCGCCAACCCTTCCGAATTATTGAGTTCAATTTCCTCTAAAAATGAAGAGGGTTATTAAAACTTAAGTTGAAGGTATTTTTAGATTCAAGCTTTCGAGTAGAAAGAAGTCTATCCATCATCAAAATAAGAGTGAAAACCAGAACCAAACAATGAATTGTGTGGCCAAATCATTAAAAGTAGTATCATGGATACCATCTTTCTATACTAGCTTATCAAATATATTTACCTTCGCAAATTTGCGGAAGGTCATATTTTACACGGCATTTATTTATCATCTTGTTATGCGCATAACTGAAAGAGTGTTCAACCAAATTGCCTGAAATTTGGTGAAACGATTGGTCAATGTACCCGGTCAAAGGCCAAGGTCATGCATGATCATTTATAATTCAAAAACTATTGAACAATATTGCATGAAACTTGGTGGGACGATTGGTCAATATACAGGAGCCATTTTGTTAGATTTTTGGAGCGATCAGGTCAAAGATCAAGGCCATTTTTAATTTAATAATTCAAAAGTATTCAACAAAATGGTCTGAAATTTGATGGGACAATTGGACAATGTCCAGGAACCATCTGGCATAATATTGGGAACGATCCGGTCAAAGGTCAAGGTCATTTATAACTCAATAAGTATTGAACCATATTGCATGAAACTTGGTGGGACGATTGGTCATTATCCACTATCCAGTCACCAATTTATTAGATTTTGGGAGAGAACGGGTCAATGCGGCAGCGAAGGTATGCGCTCTACCGAGTGCACGCAATCTAGTTTATTATATGTTTTTATGGTGTCCGGAAAACTGCCAGGCGGAAAACTGCCAGTTACTTATTGGCAATGCATGTATATTTTTTGACTTTCCGAAATATTCTTTAGTTATAAACACATTTTAATTTATAAAAAACGGCGTTAGTCCTTCTTTAAGAGGTTAAGGGGACATTCATTTTTATAGTAATAGTTACATAGATATTGGAATACTTAAATAATATTCAAAGAAAAATAATATTTCAACAAATCTAGTTCATTAAACACCCAGTAAACCAAACTTCAGTACACATAAGTATTTTACAATTACTATTTTCAACTTATTTATCAAAGTTACATAAATTTTAAAAACATGTTCAGTTACGTTTATAGTCTCTTGTTTTTAATTTCCTATTGACGTCAGCAATATAGTCTTTGGTTCCGAAGCAAACGTTAAACCCTGTGTACTGATTTGTGAATACTAGATAATTAGATATTCTCACAATAATATAATTTTAAATTATACAATAAATTAAGTGAATGTTAAATCAACGTATATGTATGTTAAATAGTTATTACATTTTTCTTCTCCATGTCATTGACACAACACATTCATTTCAACAACTTTCATTTATATGTAAAAAGTATTATTAATCAATATGCAATCCAATTCGATCGGTGAAATTGTCAGAGAATTAGGTAAGTAATAGCAGTTTAATAATCATTGATGTTGGGTTGCAAATTCTAAATATTTCACGAACATCGATCAAAGTTGTTCTATTGTGAGTACAAGTGAATAATATTAAGTTTCCCTACAAACAATTCCATGTGTTTACCATGTGACACTTACACACTTAAATCATGTGTATACAGTTACAATGCATAATTTTGGAAATTGATACAATATTTATTACATGTTGTTTTACGTGGTAATATGATAAAATATATGTGGTTACCATATGTTATAAGTATGGCATTTAACATGTTGCTATGAATGTGGTAATTAACACTTAAAAAAAAAACTTAAATAAGTATGGAAATTTACATGTGGATATGATGTGGTGTATACAATCTCTATTTGATACGTTTTATTATGATATGGTTTTAAAATGGCATAACCGCATGTTAATTATGTGTTCTTATGATGGTTAGATTGGTTCAAAGTGGATAACACAATATATTCATACTCCATTGCCACATTAAAACCATTAAACCACATGGTACATCTGTGTATGCAATAGGGAATTGTTTGCAGGGTTGAAGACTTGTTCAATTCTCAAATAATTAACACAAAACGAAATAATTAGACACTAAACCCGTTATGAACTGATAATGTAAAGACGCGTTGTGTAAACAATGAAATTGTACTCTGTCCCTAATACAATCATTCCTTTGTTTCTTCTCTTAGTATTTTTTGAGAAAGGTTATATTTTCAATTTCTATATTGTAATTGATTAATTTCTGTAATATTTATCTAGTTATGTATTTTATATATAGTTCTAATCAATTTGTGTACATTTAACTATTATTTTCATTTTGTAAAAATGAATATCCCTTTAACTCCTTAACGAAAGGCGAACGGCTTTTTTTATATATTAAATGTCATTTTTGACTAAACTGATTAAATTGCCAATAAGTGACTGGCAGTTTTCCGCTTGGCAGTTTTCCGCTTCGGCAGTTTTCCACCTGGCAGTTTTCCGCCTGGCAGTTTTCCGCCTGGCAGTTTTCCGTGTACCGTTTTTATCTTATTATTCACATTTAAATTTTAGATTTCATAGAAACAGTGGAATTTATATGTAGCTACCCATTGCTTTCAAAGTTCTTCTTCTAGAGCCAAACCTATTTCTATAAATCAATAAAATGTATCAGAGGTGCACGATCAGCAGTATCATTATACCTATCGAAACATTTTTCAAAGGCTCAATTTACACTATCCAATAACCTCAGAAAGCTATGAGAAGCACCATTACATATCAATTTCACGGTTCTCGGTATATTACTCGAAAGACAATTGCTCGAAAGACAAGTGCTCGAAACACAATTGTCCTACTCAAAAACTATTGCTCGAATGATCAAATTGATCACAGTGTTCGAATTAATAAAAGTATTTCAATCAAGGTATTGAATCATTTCGATTTGCTTCACCTTTAACAGTTCTGGTTTCTAATTAGTAATTAATGATAACAGAATTTCATTTTTTGATCTCTATTTACTATTAACCATTGTAATACTGTTTTTAAATCTCATCTCATTTTTTTCTTCATTTTTCGTCTTTTTTTTGTAAGTCAATAACTCCATTGGGCTCCGACGAGATGTTCTTATGGCTAGGTTGGATTTTAGCAATTCAGGCTATGTGAACTGCCAATCCCAGGGAGGAACGGTTGGTCCTGCGTCATTTAGCATGACTTCTGGTATTCGTGCCATTTTTTTTTTTAATTTTCATTTTTCGGTAGAACTTGTCTTGTTGACTCCTTCTCTTCTTTTACTTTAATTAACTGATTATTTGAAATTTGATTATTTGAGCAATTGATCATTTGATAAATTGTCGAAAGTCAGTTGATCATGAAGTCGATTCTCTTCGATTAGCTGCACTTAACCGTCCTAGTTTCAAATTACTATTTAATAATATCTGTATATCTTTTTTAAAATATTTTATAAGTGATTGTTCATTCGATCAATTGTTCTTTCGAGCAATTGTTAGTTCAGCAATTGTTTTTCGAGCAATTGTTCTTTCAAGCAATTGTGTTTTGAGCAATTGTTCGTTCACCAATTGTGTTTCGAACAATTGTTAATTCATCAATTGTGTTTCGAGCAATTGTGTTTCGAACAATTGTTAATTCATCAATTGTGTTTCGAGCAATTGTGTTTCCAGTATTGTTCATTCGAGCATTTGCAGGTTTGAGCAAATGTTTATTGTTTTTTCGAGCAATTTTGTTTGAAGCAATTGTTCATTTGATCAATAATTATTGTTCGTTCAGCAATTGTTTTTCGAGCAATTGTTCATTCGAGCAATTGTCTTTCGTGCAATTGTTTTCGAGCAATTCTCTTTCAAGCAAATATTTTTCTTTGGAGCAATTGTCTTTCGAGCAATTGTTTTTGAGCAATTATTTTCGAGCAATTGCCTTTCAAGTAATTGTTTTCGAGCAATTTACCGGCTACCCAATTCCACTGTTTCTATGAAATCTAAAATTTAGTATGCGAATAATAAGATGGAAACATATAATAAAATATTGTTGATGGGCTAATATTGAAAGATGGTATCCATCATACTACATTTGGTCACACAATACATTGTTTAGTTCTGGTTTTCACTCTTCTCCTGATGACATCTCTCTACTCAAAATTTTGAATCCTAAAATATCCTCATCATTGAGTTTAAATAACTCTCTTTTTTATAGGAATCTTTTCCATTAAGTTTCATCTATGTCATAATTTAAATACGTTATACCTAACACAAGAGACTGAATATCAAAAAAACATTTTAAACTCAATTACCTCCTGTTATTTTCAGATCTGTAGTTTTCCCCTGAATAGTTCCTGCCTCTGTAGCCTGAAATAAAAACAAAGATTCAATTGTTGTACATTTGAATAGGTTCGAAAATTACCAAAATTTTAATTTATTCTAATATAATTCAATTCTGCGTCAGGCAAGAATTCCGAGAGGTCAGACATAGAAATGATTTTTTGAACAAAATCGCCTACTATACTATTACGGTAAATAGTGAGCAACTTTTCAAGTATGCAGGAAAGAAGAAACCGACCACTACATTCAGATAAGGAAGTAGAAACCTAGAGGTGATAGTAAAGTTTAAGAGCTTCATAGACAGAAAAATATGATCGTGCAGTTATACTGTGAAACCCTATAATATCATTCATTAAAATTAAAAGTAGTAATAAAATAATACAATAAAAAGTTCGAACATAACAGTTCTGAGTTCAATATACTTGACTATATTTATTGTCATTTATAATAGCTGCATTCGGAAGCTAACAAGTATGCACAAAACAAGTATACTCATCTTATCCGCAATTGAAAAAAAAGACTTATATACTTTTTCTTACCGAAAGTGGTCGTTAATTATTTGGCTACAACCAGTGATAGAATAAGTAGAATAGTCCTCACTAAAGTAATAACCTAATGTAATTAATAGTTACCTCCTCTTCCTCGATTGTTTCCTCTGAAGTGATGTTGCTCTCTTGAATAATCACTACTCTCATCCCAGAAATCATAATTGTTGGTACGATCACTCTCTTGTTTGCCACCGCGATTTGAGAAAGGAGGTCTACCTCTATGATTTGGAGTAGAATATCCTCCTCCACGATTTGAAAAAGGAGGTCTGTCTCTATGATTTGAAGAAGGATAGCATCCTCCACGATTTGAGAAAGGAGGTCTGCCTCTATGATTTGAAAAAGGATAGCATCCTCCACGATTTGAGAAAGGAGGTCTGCCTCTATGATTTGAAGAAGGATACCCTGCTCCACGATTTGAGAAACTAGACCTTCCTCTAAGATTTCTCGATCCAAATTCTCCAGGTGAACGCCAATTATCACTTACAGTTCTGGAGTTATTTTGCCCGGAACTCAATCCATCATTTTGATTTTTGGTCATGCTCAATGCTAGAGATTGAGAGCTGCTGCTTGTAAAACTCTCTCCAGGATAGAACAATTCTTTACTCACTAACATTTTCCTTCTAGCACCATGATTTGTTTCGTCTGTTTGCGATGAACCTCCAGGATCATTTTCAGTCCCACCCTCCATCTCATAGATATCTTTTTTTAAATGTTCATTTAATAATACAAAAACCTTTGATTAAACCTGATGTAGTTTCAACTATCTGATTATAATGTGAATTTATTCTTTGACTACAGGATTCTGGCGACCATTTTCAACACATTTTGTAGATAGCCTTTTGACGTATTTTCAATGAGTTTCAAATAAGTTTGTAATAGCTACCTGAAATGTAAGTACCAAGCCATATATTGAAGAAACTATTTTTTTTCTAAATTCTTATTCCAAGTATTCCTTGCAAAAGTCTTGCAAAAAGAAAAAAAACACTGAACAGTACCTAAATTAATGGGAAGCACTTGGTAGCTATACCGTTTATAGGGTAAGTTCTAAGTCATCAAACTGTTCCATATTCTCGATCATGTAAAAACTATATAATATCACAATTTTACTCATTGTATCAATTGGTATCCATGGATACCAATTAACCTGTCGATAACTTGGAACATACTTTGAACGGGTGTGGGTCATAAGCCCCCCCGGTCAAGAGCCTCCCCGGTCATAAGCCCCCCCGGTCAAGAGCCCGAACCCACCTGCCAGGTCATTAAACAATCATGAAGTGTGCAGTACAAAAAACTACCGGATACAACAAACTACATTAGCAACTCTCAGTTATTTCTATCTAAGTTGTTCTTCATTTGTTTAACTAGGTAAATAAGGATTAAAAAAACAGGGAGGGGGGGCTCGTGACCGGGGGGGGGGGGGGGCTCTTGACCGGGGGGGGCTCATGACCGGTGGGGCTCTTGACCGTACCCCACTTTGAACATACATACTCCACCTACCCTAATTTGCTATAGATTCTAACTGCGCAGGACTTCCTACATACTGAAATACTAATAACAGTGATAAAAATCTTACACAAACCTCCATAGTATAATAAATCAGCTTTGAAAATGAGAAATAGAGTTAGCAAATATATTACAAACGAATTGTATTAGTTCAAACTAACACACTAGTGATGCCTAGTGACCTACAACTACATGACACACTTTTCACCACTGCAAGACTTGAAGTGACTCGTGATAACAATTTCTGTGAGCTGTGCTCATGAATGAGACTAAGCGAAATGAGCAAAATAAACACAGACAATCGAGGTGTTTTGTAAACGTGACGTCATCAGAGCTACACATAAAAATATAATTTGTTGTAATTAAAGTGAGTTAAATCATATAAACGGATTATTTACTCATAATATATTGCAACAATAATAAATCTTCTCATATTTAGAGACTATTAACTCGTTAAATATAGATCTTAGTGTGTTGCTTTGATGACGTCACGTGAACAATAAACTGTGTTGTCCCCAGGGTACAGGAACATAAACGGGTATAGTACCTAGTAGACGACACAAAAATTTGACGTCACCACAACATCACATTCCTTGTTTGTGACCGAGCGGCTCATAATTCCTCGTATTTGCATGTTAATATCAAGAAGTTTGAAGTCATTTTATAAGGGTTTCGTGCAAAAGAAAAGCGAAAATGGCGATTGAACCTCAAAGTTGAATATATAGATATAATTCAGGTGTGTTTTTATTGTTCATTTCTTTATCTTATCTATAAAAAATAGGGTCTTTAAAATATGCTACCTAGGAGCCTAAACTAGTGCTAGTTAACTGCTAAATTGTAGTTCCTATGAATAACAAATAAGGACAAAAATAATGGAAATACAATTTAACCAATGCCTAGTTAGTAATTGATAAGAAAAAAATTAATTTAGAAGTGACTAAGTTTAAGTAGGTTTTACCCATGTTTCAAAGTGTGATCAGAGTCGCCATTTTCAGTCACCCGGTGGTCACGTCAAACTATAGATTCAATTAGCTGATTACCATACCCTATGTTAATGTATCCTGGTTGTCCCTACTGTTATTATTCAGTTTATTATGGTGCAATGGGACAGGTACAGAACATGTCCAGTAGCGATCAAATACATTGTCTTATTAATGTTGTTCGTTAGTTTCAACAAAATATGATTTGGTTTGATATAGATTGATAGATATAATATCAACAACATTAAATAATATTTCCTCATCGAAATAAACAGTTATACACAAAATCAATACGCATTTCAGACAGAAAATGAAACATGAAGTAGATACTGTCGCTTTTTAACGTATATACGAACTAACCAATTGTCATGGAATTGACAAATGGTATCTAAGGTAAGTTTCGGGGTTATCGGTAACGTGGCCGAAAATATGGAACCGTTTGATAACTTGGAATTTGCCCTAAACCCTGGGAAAAAGTTATAGTGGGGCCATAGAAGATAAAATGGAGAATTTTCATATTCGGTAGCCTCACAATAACTTTTACTGTCGGTTCAATATCAGATTAGATTAGATTAGATTCTTAATTGGAAAATAAAATAATAAAAAGATTACACACATGAGAAATACTGATTACATATAAAGCATTTATACAATTATATTTACAAATTTTTGCTATAAATTAAGTAAACTAAACAATAATCAAAATCCAAACCTATACGAAGTTTCATATAGAAACTTTTTAGGCAGAAAAATATATCAAATAAATGTACAAGTACAGTGCAGACAAGAGGTAAATGTGAGGCACGTTTGTCTATTCTTTTTGGAAAAAAATAGAGAATAACTAATTACTTTAGTAGGGATTTTAACGTCTGCTTCGGAGCAAGATCCATATTGCCGACGCTAAAAAGAAAATTAAAATACAAGGGACTGATTTAAAAAACGAATTAGAGAGATTAGTAGTTACATAATTACTGGGTTCACCAACTGAACTTGGTATTGTACGTTGCCAGTGATTCAAACTGTCTAGCGACTGGTCTTACCAATAGTTCTTATAATAGTCAAGCTCAACAGGGTCTTCTCTCTCCGCTGTGTCCATGCAAGTACGTTGCCTTGAATGAAGTATACACTACTCTGTAGGTAGTCATAGGCATATGTGTTAGTACGCGTTCAACCAATGATTGAGAAAATAGGTTTTTTTACTCAGATTATGCACGTTTCGCTCGAAGAAGGTAATCCAAGAACAGGTTCAGGTAGTTTTGCAAACTTCATATTTTTAGAAACCGCTTCACAAGAACCGGTGCGAACCTTCGAATCCCAACACCGCATGGTGGTAAAAACATCCGATGTGTGTATGTTATTAAAGGTGCTAGGAAAATTGCCAATGGGAAGATTGCCACCGGGAAAACTGCCACTGTGGATAGTTTTAATAATAAATAAAATCTTCCTACATTAATTTCATGTTTAACAACAAAACATGTTCCTTCAGTTTCACAATAAATAGTTACGTCTTAGACAATAAAAGTCAAAGAATTTCAATAACTCAAATCAATTAGTTATTAAACTATGCTTAAATATTTCAAACCGAAATGTGCCTCTCAGGATCATTGATCGTTCCATGGTTGAATATTTTTTTTTTAACTTGTCAATGAAAGATGAACTTACAGTTAAAATTTTCTTTACATAAGATTCGAATACTTTTGTATTCAGATCGGAATTTAGAGTAAAATATTTTTTAATATATTGTTAATATATTTTATAGCGGCAATTTTCGCCGTCAGGACAACTCGCCGCTAGGACAACTCGCCGCCAGGACAACTCGCCGCGTGATTTATGTTTTGACGGCTTATACATCATTTACATATATTTAAAAATATTATAAATTTGAACATGGATGCAGAAAAGCTACTTCTTGGATGCTGCCACTTATCAAGGAATGATATGAGAAGGAACACAAGCACAGGTGACTGCACTCACGAATAGAAGAGTAAAATGAAGAGGTGATAGTAAATGTAACTTATTGCCTACCTAAAACAAAAATAAGACTTAGTAGTAAAATAAACTTTATTTTCACTAATGTACTGTTTTTAAACTAAAGTAATTATTTTTATAAATCATTAAACGTATTATGAAGACACCTAAACTTGTTTTCTTTCCAATAGCAAATTACTTTTAGCAAAATACTTTCAAACAGAACGAAGAAAATGTTATTGTTAATTTACAACACACACTATGTTTATATAATAGTTAAAAAAACATTATATTTACCTTTTGAAATGGAAAAAAACATTTTCAAATACTGCAAAGAAAATATGATAATTAATTTACAACACACAGCTTATATTTGAAATATTTTTATCAATAAATGGTGTTTACAACGGTAAAACATATATCACACTGCTAGTTGTTTTGGTGGCGAATTGTCTTTGCGGCGAATTGTCCTAGTGGCGAATTGTCCAGTG
This sequence comes from Caprella mutica, assembly GCA_947561585.1. Lineage (NCBI taxonomy): Eukaryota > Metazoa > Arthropoda > Malacostraca > Amphipoda > Caprellidae > Caprella > Caprella mutica. The sequence goes on along the minus strand of CANNZV010002742.1, from coordinate 53,302 downwards.
GCGAGTTGTCCGGTCACCGTGAGAACGACAGTGTAAAACTTTATTTTGTTTCAGTTATTTCATTTCTTCATGGAATTGACGCCAAATTACCATTCACGTGACCTCAAAATAAGGAATTAATCGTCCTGCAAGACGCGATATAATTTTGGCCACTGGCTCTTCACTTGGTAAATCCATATTACGAACTGCAGAGTCTGTTTATTTTAATTATAAATTTTATTTCCATGGAATTAAAAGCTATTTTATAAAAAGCAAATAAATTAATGTGTATCCATATTACAAACCGCAGCCTCCGGTTTATTTCTTAATCATGGATTTCATCGCAAATACAAGGGGTGGAAAAAAGCTTATCTTCATTCTTTTGAACTAGTTATTATATTATTTAAAGTTATTGTTTTTATAATATCAAATAATACTACTATCACATTTTTTTCAGAATAAAGATATTTCGGCCAAATATCCGTTCTGTCTAATATCCTTTCGGCCAAGTGTCCGTCAACCATGAATAGTATCTATAGTCTGATTAGAACAAGTTTGGTTATTGAAATCATATAAATTTTCATGACTCGTCAAAATTAGGTTTAATAGAAAATTGAAAAAACAAACAAAAAAATGCACTAGTTACTATTTAAAAAGTACGTAAGTCGATAGCTATGGTGCCTAAATAAGATACATTCTGGTGCTGGTAGCGAAGAATTTGCATCTGAAGTCGATCGGAAATATCACAATATTTTCTCATCCAATTTTGTTCGTAGCTACTTTTACAGTCACACAGCTATTTTCTTGACCTCCTCTCTTTTCAAATGATCCTAGAAATTTTAAATGTTTGGATACAAGTTTGTTATGGAGCTTTCGAAAGCATGATGATATAACCTTCGATGCTGTTATCAAGAGTTAAAATAAATTCTTTCGGCGAAAACTCTTCACGGCGAATTTTCTTGTGGCAAAATTTCCTACGGCGAAATTCCAGGACCCCATGAAAATTATAAGAGCAGTCATGTCCTGGTCTTATAACCATTTGAAATAAGTCTAAGCCGTGATTTGGTAATAAAAGTGAGGCTTGACTGTATAATGTTTAATTGTTTAACTTAAAATTTCCAAAGATACATACAAACTAACAAATATACTCCGTGAAAACAGTCACTTACCAAGGAATGTGACTAAACGGGACACAAGCACCGGTGGTTGCACTCACGGATGGAAGAGGAAAATGAAGAGGTGATAGTCAATGAAGCCTACGAACCTACCTAACACAAAATTCTAAGACCTCGTAGTTGAAGAGCATAACCCTAGCGCTATTATCTAAAACTGCAAGTAGCGTTAAAAAAAATATAAACATGGTAAAAATGAAAAAAGACAATCCATAATCCAAATTACAACAGTTCGGGGCTCAAGGGACGCCACCCCCCTTCTCTTCCATTCACCACAGACAGCTTCAGGATAGAGCCCCTGGGGGCTGAAATTATAATAAAAGTTAAATATTAATCACTAGGTATATGATATTAATAGGCTTCCATTTTATATATATAACATACAGTGTACTTAAATAGAAATGATTATTATTAATAATGATGATAGATCTCTCTTATGTTGGTAATATAGTACGATAAAAAAATATGATACTTGTTTAGACACCTACAGTAAAATTAAAAATCATTTCTCCAATACATTAGAATTAATATGAAGAATATATTATAACTTTATAACACATTTTCAACCACTTAAAACTATAATATAATTTTTTTGCTTACAAAGAAAATATTTTCCCATAAAAAACAAGAAAAAAAAAATGAGAGGACATCATCATTGGTACTAGAATCTCTCTTGAGGCCAGGCAGCTCTTGTCGCCCCGTCCATCTCTGTAGCGAGGGTGTTGTCACCCCTGAGGGCGTGACTTCCTCCTCCAATGACACTCTTACACTCGGGACAAACACCTTCCACCATTGCTCCTCCACAGTCTGATATGCAGTAGATGTGACCGTTAGGACACTTGTACCAGGCCCCTTGCTGAACAGAATCTGAAGAACAAGAATTAAATTGAAAGAAAGAAATAGTCACAAAGGAAAATGCCTCATGCATGAACAAAGTCACTTAATACCAATCGGTGCCAATGGTCATGGATGCATAACAGCAACTCCGTGAATAGTCATTTATCAAGGAATGAGCTTTTTAGAAATTCAAATAGCTTTTGATCAACCAAACAAAACAACTCACTAGACATTGCAGACAATATCTGCTTCCTTTCGTCATCAGTTATCCCCAGACCACTGAGATGTGGTTCACACAACTTCAAGTACTCCATCACCTTCTTCTCTGTCTCTATGGTGAATTTTTCCGTGGGGTTCATCAGTTCCTTCATTTGATTGTGATAATGAACAAGATCTGTATGTTTAGAGCGATTTGCGGCTACTCTTCGTGTGCCCTTCCTTACTTTGAGACGAGCGAGCTCACAATTGACTTCTGTGATCAACTGAGGAGATATTCTAATTTTCTGAAAGAATAAAATCATATTTATATGGCATTTGTTGATGGATTATGCAAAATCAACGGTAATATAGATACTGACTTAGTTAAATATTTTAAACAATGTAACAAGTACTACTAAGTATCAACACAAAAGCTAAAATGAAATTAAGTAAGAAGTTTTAATAGAAATCATATGCGATAAGAACGGAAGACAATAAACAGCTCTTAAATATTATACGTCTGTCCAAAAGATCAAAATTATGAAGATAATTATTGTAGAGGATATTTCTGATCCTATAAATTTCACTCACCAGTTCAAAGACTCTATTGACAAGAGCAATGAGTTCTTCCTCTAGGGTGTCATTGTCAAGTTTCGATTTCATTTTAACAGCCTCTTCTAGAAGCCTAGACTGGAAGTCGTACAGATTTAATTTCTCCTGACTAATCATGGGCTGTCGAACTTTCTTTCTTTTCTGCTATTACATTTGAATCGTAAGTTGAAAATACATAAGATAGTATTACCCTGTATTTAGCATTTAATTTTTTTTAAATATTCAGATGAACTTAGTGGCTGGACATGTGATAATCAATTTTAAAATAAAAATAACAAATTCTGGCTATCAAATACCTTCGATTGTCCGGAATGAGATTGGGTGGCGGTTAAGTATTCGGAAAGGTGTTTGATGAGACCACTTTCTTTCACACAGTTAGAAAAATGTACAAAATCTTTTTTGACAGTGATTGTGGTCCCTTCGGCCTCGTCAACATATCCTCTTTCCAGTCTAGCCCGTTCCATCATGTTCCGCACCGTAACTCTCCTAATGTCTTTGTCAAAGAAGAGAAAAATCTAATGTGAGCGAAGATATTGTGAAATTCAGTGTAGAAAAGGATTGAGATTCTAGAACAAATATTAAAAAGTATTTTCCCTTGATTAAAAACAGAAGTTATTATTCCTAGCGAAAGCAAACCTGTGAGTCTTTCAGAAATATCTTTGAAGGACAGTGCACCTCTTGTGTTCATAGTTAGAACCTTCTGCACATCCGAGTAAGTCCTCAGGACGATATTCTTAAAGCAACGAGTGTGGTAAATTGGTTGACGACATTCTCGTGGACACGTCACCATTTGCACAGAGTTACCTAAAAATTGAATTAAAGATTAGTCTTAAAATGAATTGGATAACACAGTGATTAAAGAATGAACAAGAAATTAGTTACACACCAACGTTTCTTTCCAACCAAGAAGTAAGTCCTTCGACCTCTATGACGTGACCACAATCAAGTAGCTTCACAAATCTGAAAAGATCATAAATATCATCATCTGTTTCATCGCAATTATATTCTTATTATATTATCAAACTGCAAGCAATGAGCATTTCCAAACAATATTTACAGGTTGGTAGCTACAGTCGACAGAAATTAAGTAGCTAAAGGTCATTATATCAGAGTTAAAATTATATGATGCGTTTCATCAAGATCAATATCTCAATTTTCTTAAATGTTCATTCATAAGAATTTTTCAGTTTTTAACCCCCAAAATCTGCTGACATATTCGAGAAAAAGGAAAACTTTTAGAATAACATTCACCTGGCATCTGGTTCTTCTTCGTTGCCCAAGAGAATGAAATCTGACAGCTCTTCCATATCACACTCTCTGCATAACTCAGGACAAGGGTCGCCACAGAAACCTGAAATTAATACATAAAAAGTTTTATGGGTAGATACTTATCATTGTTCTCTCTGAAAAATTAAAAAAAAATAATGAATGAAGTATTTATTTTGTATTTAACATTAATAATAAACTGACCGATGCAATCATGGCCACAGGGTAGTTTCTCGGGACAGGGTTTGTCACACGGCTCACAGTCACAAATTTCACCACATTTTTTGCCACATGGTTCTTTGTGTTCACAAGAAGGTTCACACAACTCATTGCAAGGAGTGCACATTATACCACAAGTTTTGTTACACTTGCTGTGCTTGCATCTCCACTGACACTTCGCTTGGCATGGAGGACAAGCGGCGCTGCATGGACTTTTGCACCTGGAAATAAGGTAGATTTTTTAAAAAAGGTTAAAAATAATGTGCAAAATAAGTTTAAAACAAAGCGATCTTATCTCTCTTCCTTCGGAGTATAGTTGATGACCTTCTCAGTAATCATGACACTCAATTAATGTATGTAGTTTAATTTTTCCCCAATACATAGGAATCAATAAACAGATTTTGTCTCGAAATGAAAATATGAACCCAATCAACATTTTATACGATCAAACACAACCATGATGTTCAAAGTAATGGTTACCCTTTTAAACAAGATTTTTTTTATATAATATACGGAATTTATCTGTCTATGATTATATACCTACTACTGAAAAATGAAGAGTAGCGTACAATTTTCCTTTGAATAGAAAACAATAATAATTTTAGTATTTTACATAACTCAGGATAATATTTTACTTGGCAAAATATTGAAGTGCTTAAAACTATAATATCTTTCTTATTGAAACTTTTAACTTTCCTTCCGATTGAATTGAGTAATCCAGATTATTCTTGTGATTTCTTCAGTTCAAAGTTTCAACGTATATATATAAATGGATAGAAGATGTTAAATTTCATGATATTTTCGGTGAACTACTACTAATGCATATCTTTCCCATATTGAATACTAATTGACAACAATTTGAAAATAAATTCCGGAACTAGGCGGAGTTCTTCAAAGCTTTATTTAGACTTTAATGTAGTTTCTTCTTATTTTTGTAACTTACATATTGTCATAATTTGACTGACTTTCAAAAATTGTTACTGATGTGCTGAATGAAATTGCATCAGAGTAATACAATGGAAGTGGAACACACTAGAAAACTAGACTAAGAGTCTGGAGCGACAGGCACGACACACAGAGCTGAGCCATGAACAATGCTATGATGTATATTAGTAATAATAGTTTTTATGATAAATTTTTCGGATGATAAGCTGTACTCCAAAACACTGTTATTAATTTTAATCATAAAAAATGTCTATATTCTTGAATGTTCAAAGGTATTAAACCTTTTATTAGCTATAAATAAATAATTAGCGTTAGAGATAATGTATTTTACAGTGTAATAAGTAAAGCCCGGACTTTTGGAACCTATAAAAAAAGTATTTTAGGACCTTAAAAATAAAAGCAATTTAGAACCTTAAAAGAAGCATTTTAGGACATTAAAAAAAGCATTTTAAGACCTTAAAAAAGCATTTTAGGACCTTAAGAAAGACATTTTAGGACCTTAAAAAAAGATTTTTAAGACCTTAAATAAAGATTTTTAGGACCTTAAAAAAGCATTTTAAGACCTTAAAAAAGCATTTTAGGACCTTAAAAAAAAGCATATTAGGACCTTAAAAAAAGCATTTTAAGATCTTAAAAAAAAGCATTTTAAGATCTTAAAAAAAAAGCATTTTAAGACATTAAAAAAATTATTCTAGGACCTTGAAAAAAGCATTTTGGGATCTTGAAAAAAGCATTTAGGACCTTAAAAAGCATTTAGGACATATTTAGGACATTAAAAAAGCATTTTAGGATATATAAAGGCGTTTAAGGACTTTTAAAAAAGCATTTTAGGATATATAAAGGCGTTTAAGGACTTTTAAAAAAGCATTTTAGGATATATAAAGGCGTTTAAGGACTTTTAAAAAAGCATTTTAGGATATATAAAGGCATTTAAGGACTCTAAAAAAGCATTTAAGGACCTTAAAAAAAACATTTTAGAACCTATAAAGGCATTTCAAGACCTAAAAAAGTCCTTTTAGGACTTTAGGATTAATAAATAGGTATTTACAACGAATAAATTAGCATTTTTGAATATAAAATCAACAGTTTTTAGTCCGTTTAAATAAAAAGCAAATGGTGAACACAAATACACAATTAATTCATTCCTTAAAAATTCAATGAATCTAGTTTATAGTATATCTATTCAAATTTTACCTAAAAGTATTATAAAAAAAGGTTAGGTGAATTGAAATTCATGAAATGTAACTAATTCCAATATTAAAATCGAAATTTGTATTTACAGTTAACTCTCGTAGTAGACAACCTCAGACTAAACAAACCATGTACAGTAAAACTCCTGAGTTATGAAATATTTTTCTTTGTTTAAATCATAGAAAATGATAATTCTTGAGGTATAACTATACTTTTTCCAAGTCAAGTTGGCAGAAGTGAATAATGAATTGGCAAAATTGAAAATCTTATTGCAGAAGTGAAAATGAAAAATGCAACTATGGCAAGCAATTACAATATAGAATTTTTTAATGAAAATTACAACTTCAATGCAATAGTGGGTTTTTGGAATCTTCTCCACCAGACTCTACCGGCATATAATAAGATTGTATTATATTGTATCTATTGTAGGACAATACCCAATTATAGGATGATACTCAATTATAATAATTATTAAAGGTAAGAATGATATCCAATTATAGGATACCACCTATAATTGTGTATTATCCTATAATGGAGTATTATATTTGGAAATGTAAATTATGAAGACATATAGATTTACTATAAAGTTTAGGTTATCAATAAATCGGATATATTGAGTATAAACTGTATTTTCTTTATTGCTTGAGATTTAAATGATGTGTATTTTTTGTTAATGATTTAAAATTAGGCATAAATGACAACTACCTTGATATATTAATTTTTTGTACAATAATGAGTAGCTATATTTATTTCCCACAACATTTACGTAATATTTGTATAATTACCTCAATTTTGTATAAAAATTTAGTGCTCACAGCACATCCATATAAGAATAATATTTATCACAGTTATCCCTCCATGACAAAAAATTCTTTATGATTTCAATCACAGAAAACTATCACTGCACACGAATTATGAAGTAATTCTTCATCTTTATATAATAATATTAATAATAATCATCATTTAACTTTTGTTTCATTTGGTATCCATGATATCAATTAGAATGGAAGTTAAATTATTAATATAATATATTTTTTTCTGACGTGTCCGAAATTGTGGAACCAACAAATAACTTGGAACATAGTACCCTACTACCACAAATACTTCATGGAGAATAAAATTGCTGTTTGTTAAATGTAGCACAATAATTATAAAAATCTTAATATCTATTAATTACTCACCTATACTGAGTGAGAGTTAAGCTATGGATGGATTTTAAAACATTTAATAAATGCACGACTTAAACTTTTTCATCACAGTCATAAACAATGAAAGACGGGATATTATTATTAATATGCTTATATGCGTAGTACTCTAATAACTCTAAATCAAATTTTATTTCTAAAACTCATAGAAAATGAGGTATATAATCAAGGAGTGACAATTATAAATTTCTTGTTACTTTTAATCGCTTTAGTTACCGTTTGATAACTAAACTGAGTCGTGATTTGGTAACTTAAGCGGAGGATGCCTGTAATTCAGACAGATTTACATTGAATTATAACGTTCTATAAATTTGTCAATTTATCCCATCAACTTTACCGACTTACCAAATTATTAAATAGTAAAAAAAGCCCTAAATAAGAATTTTCATCATTTTAGGAATTTATGATATTTTAGGACTTTATGGCATTTGTCCGGGCTCTAGTAAGGCCATCTATAGTTGATCAGGCCGGACCATTCTGGCGTTTATAGTTTGAACAGCTGATCGCTGAAATCATAACAAAGTGCTACGCTACCATTAATTTAGATTGTAATAAATAGAAAAAACTGGTTGCATTCTCATTTAATTGACTAATTTTTATAGTTACGAGTGGAATTTTGATTTACAATTTTTACAGTGTATTCTTTAGAATTTCTGCCATCGAATGAAAAATTTCTTTTCGATAAATAATAATTTTAAAGGTAAATTTCTTTAATGCAATGTAGTGTACCTAGAATTAGTGAATATTGATGACATTGTTTTAAAGGCACACCCTATAGCTATTGATTCAAGAAATTATGGTTTATCTACTGTTCAGGTTTTTATTTTATTATGATACCTGTTCATTTGAAAGAATAGAATTAAAAAGGACAATTGCATGTATTCTTCTTTATTTCCAAGTATTTTTTTCCCACAGTTTAACAAGTGACAAATGGAGTGGATCTAATGTCAAAATCTTTGTTTGAATCATGTGCTTAGTTAGGAATAGCTCAGCTGCATATTAAGAGTAATTAATGATAATCTGCAGACATATTATTCATGTCTAAAACACTGCTAACAATTTGATCATCAATAAAACTTAGGTAATTCAAAATTTTCACTGTTAAAAATTAAAATTTACGGTACAGAAATCCAGTCGATAGCAGAAATTCACAAGAATACACTTTAAAAAAATTAAATCAAAATTCCACGTGTAACTATAAAAATTAGTCAATTAAAGGAGAATTCAACCAGTTTTTCCTATTTATTCCTATCTAAATTAATGGACACTTTGCGCTTTGTTATGATTTCGGCGATCAGCTGTTCAAAGCAAGGATACGGCCTGGTTACGCTAAAGATGGCCTTGGCTCTAGTAATAATAAAAAAAAAAGACATTACATTAGTAATTAATTAATTTATTAGGGGGTTTAACGTCTGCTTCGGAACCAAAGGCTATATCGCTGACGTCAAAAGGAAATTAAATACAAGGGACTGGAAGAAGCAGTCAGAGAGGAAAGTGGCTCCATGAACAAAGTCACTTACCACCGTCGGTGACAATGCTCATGGATGCAGAAAAGCTACTCCGTGAATACAGTCACTTACCAAGGAATGTGACGAAACGGGACACAAGCACCGGTGGCTGCTCTCACGGACGAAAGAGGAAAATGAAGAGGTGATAGTAAATGAAGCCTACGAGCCTACCTAACACAAAATCTAAGACCTCGTAGTTGAAGAGCATAACCCTAGCGCTATTATCTAAAACTGCAAGTAGCGTTAAAAAAATGATAAACATGGTAAAAATGAAAAAAGACAATCCATAATCCAAATTACAACAGTTCGGGGCCCAAGGGACGCCACCCCCCTTCTCTTCCATTCACCACAGACAGCTTCGGGATAGAGCCCCTGGGGGCCATTACATTAGTAGACAAAGACATTACGTTAGTAAACAAAGACATTACATTAGTAAAAAAAGACATTACACTAGTAAACAAAGACATTACACTAGTAAACAAAGACATTACGTTAGTAAACAAAGACATTACATTAGTAAACAAAGACATTACGTTAGTGAACAAAGACATTACGTTAGTAAACAAAGACATTACACTAGTAAACAAAGACATTACACTAGTAAACAAAGACATTACACTAGTAAACAAAGACATTACGTTAGTAAACAAAGACATTACATTAGTAAACAAAGACATTACATTAGTAAACAAAGACATTACGTTAGTAAACAAAGACATTACGTTAGTAAACAAAGACATTACGTTAGTAAACAAAGACATTACGTTATTAAACAAAGACATTACGTTAGTAAACAAAGACATTACGTTATTAAACAAAGACATTACGTTAGTAAACAAAGACATTACGTTAGTAAACAAAGACATTACGTTAGTAAACAAAGACATTACGTTAGTAAACAAAGACATTACGTTAGTAAACAAAGACATTACGTTAGTAAACAAAGACATTACGTTAGTGAACAAAGACATTACGTTAGTGAACAAAGACATTACGTTAGTAAACAAAGACATTACGTTAGTAAACAAAGACATTACGTTAGTAAACAAAGACATTACGTTAGTAAACAAAGACATTACGTTAGTAAACAAAGACATTACGTTAGTAAACAAAGACATTACGTTAGAAAACAAACACATTACGTTAGTAAACAAAGACATTACATTAGTAAACAAAGACATTACGTTAGTAAACAAAGACATTACATTAGTAAACAAAGACATTACGTTAGTAAACAAAGACATTACGTTAGTAAACAAAGACATTACGTTAGTAAACAAAGACATTACATTAGTAAACAAAGACGTTACGTTAGTAAACAAAGACATTACATTAGTAAACAAAGACATTACGTTAGTAAACAAAGACATTACGTTAGTAAACAAAGACATTACATTAGTAAACAAAGACATTACGTTAGTAAACAAAGACATTACGTTAGTAAACAAAGACATTACGTTAGTAAACAAAGGCATTACATTAGTAAACAAAGACATTACATTAGTAAACAAAGACGTTACGTTAGTAAACAAAGACATTACGTTAGTAAACAAACACATTACGTTAGTAAACAAAGACATTACGTTAGTAAACAAAGACATTACGTTAGTAAACAAAGACATTACACTAGTAAACAAAGACATTACACTAGTAAACAAAGACATTACGTTAGTAAACAAAGACATTACGTTAGTAAACAAAGACATTACGTTAGTAAACAAACACATTACATTAGTAAACAAATTGGCAATGCGTTACAGCAGACGATCTTTGGACACACACCCACTACAAAGGACAATTTTTTCCGTTCTAACGGACTGCAATCGCTACAACGACCTCTTTAATCATATTGTTTAACATATCTTTTATCCGTCTACCAAGTATCTAGTCAAATATATTATATTCAAAGGTATTACAATTTACAAAATTACAATCAACACTTTAATTTATTGTTTCAGATTATTTAGGTATTTTGATCTAGTTACCCTTTCTATATAACTTTTCTTTGATTAGAAAAGTTTTATAGAAAATAAAAGGAGGTGTAACTATTCAATATCATAGAATAGTTAAAGTTATAATATTACAAGATTTTCATTAAAATTTTCCTTTAGTAATAATCTGAGATTGTTTACCTTCATTAAGGTTTCTTAACTTTGTATGAAATGCTGTTAGAGAAAACTTACAACGTTTAAATCCCCTACTAAACTAAATAATATATCGTTACAACGAACGCTGATCGGTATAGAGGACATATTTCCGGTACATGTACTGGGTGTTGTCCGAGCTTTACCTGTAGTTCAAAAGTTTTAATCCAAGATAACAATCGAATATTTGTTGAACGAAAACATATTGAAGTTATTAAATATAATTTGAACTGTTAAAACCTAGTAGGTAACTTATATATTCCAACCTAAGCCAGTAAATTCCAAAGTTACTCACAGATGACCACAAACGAGCGTTTTCTCGCACTTCTCATTGCAAATGGCATGTACGCGTCCATGAAGACACTCGTGACATTTTCCAGAGCATTTATGCTTACAGTCCAGCTCAGAATTGCAAGGAGAATCGCAATATATCCAAGCATCTTTAGATTCTTTGGCAAAAATAAAAAGGATTAATTTGAAGATAAAAATGTACATGTGATTTGATGTCAATAATTCAAGATAGCAATTCATTATTGAATGTAGATTTGAAACCAAAGCACTCACTTGTTATAGTAGAAGACAGATGACAAGGTATCTGTATATTATGATCCTTAGGACATTTGAAATCACTTGGAACTGGAGTTTCACAACAGCAGTCTTCTGCACACTTCAATCTGCATTTGTGGCCACAGCGCAAAGTTACGGAGCATTCATTACTTTGGCAGAACATTTTCTTGGGAGTCACAGAGCATTCAACCTGATCATTAAACGAAATGGGTTAAACTTACAAGAAAATTCAAAATTTCATACTAACAACAAATAATTCATTATCCAAAGCGGCTTATATTTTTATGCATAATTAAATATCAATAAAAATAAAAATAAAAATGAAGGAACTACAGGACGATAATCATAAGTTTTGGAAGTGCAGGCGGACCCTGCTTTTAATACACCCCGCTTTTATAAAATTGTTTCTGATTGTGAGGCATGTGTCTGAATTAGTAATTTGAACTCTAAAGACCATTTTCTTTCATTCTACCTCATAGAAAATTAGATACTTAAAGGAATTACATTTATAAATGACTTGAATCTTATACCCTGCTATTAGAAACCTTTATTTCTAATAGAGAGTCATTGTTTCGTTCATTTAGGCAGGCCTGCCAGTACAGTAAATAGAATTATATGACTATATAGAAAAAAATATCTTTAAATATTGGGAGGAAAGAAAAAAGTTATGAATTTTCAATCACCTTAATTTCATGGCCACACTCTGGAATAACTTTCAAGACCATTTCTTGACATCCACCACAAGGCTCTGAACATTTACGTTTGCAGAAATGACCACAAGCAGGGACCGTCCTTCTACATTTCTGCTCACAGACATAAGTGTCCATATCCATGTTGCATTCAACTCTAACCTTGTGGCCACAAGGAGCTTGCTTCTCAACCATCACCTTACATTCTTCACAATTCTCATAGCAAGGTAATTCACACTTGTGATTTTGAGAACAATTCTTGTTTTTCAAGGCACACTTTTCATAACAGTTATACTTCAAATGTTTTGGATCATATTTCACGTGACATGTGTATCTACAGGCATGACCACAATCAAGTCTGACGTCACATTTTGTTGGACAAGAACTTGGTGTTTTGTGACAGGCAATTTCGGTAAGATGTCCACAAGGCTTTATGCGCTTCTGAACTAACGTTGGACAGTTGTATAGACTCATAGGAATGTGACAAGCAAACGATTGCTTATGACCACAAGGTAATTCTATCTCCACCTTTACATTACATGGTGGACATTTCTGATAGCATTTAGCAGAACAGTCATTTTCTTTCACAGGCCTCATAACAGCTCAATATTTCATGATTTGGGTCAATAATATGGCATTTACGATTACAGAAATGACTGCAATTGGTCATTTTACCAGGACAAAACTTTAAGCAACCTCCTTCTGGAGATTTGAGACGAATTTCTTCACCACAGGTTACTTCGCAAATTTCAGATGGATGGTTTTGACATTTTAACTTCAGAGAATTTCCTATGGCTCCTTGTGCTTCAAGAGAATCATTTATTTGAGGCCAAAGCTCTGGGTTTGAATTACATAGCTGATTCATGTTACCAACAATATACATTCCTATTTTAGCCCGAGAAAGTAATACACAGACACGATTTTCAGTCTTGAGGAATCCAACGTTACATCGTGCATTACTTCTTACTAGCGATATCAAAATAATATCATTCTCCTCTCCCTGGTAGTTATCAATAATATTAATTCTCAGCCCGGAACAAACTTTGAAATTACAAATTTCTTTTTTCAAAAGAAAGAACTGTCCAGAATATGGGGTCAGAATAGTTATCTGATCTGTTGAATATCCTTGCAACACCAAATGTCTTGCTAATCTTACAATCAACTGAGCTTCAAACTCATTACTGTGACTGTTGTTGTCATCGCTCTCTTCCAGTTCATACTCATCATGCTTCAAAAAGAAGACATTCTTAGTCATACCCAAGATGTTAGGTCTTCCAGACACTGATTCGTGATCTTTCAGATTAGGATATATCGTGGGAACAAGAAGATCAGAAATTTCCGGTCTCATGCGATGTTGAAACTCCAATGTTTCAAAGGAGAGATTGTTTTTGATCATTCTTTCAAACAGAGATACTTCCAGATTGTACTTTTTAGCCAAATCAAATACAGCAGTATTTGGTTTGAGTTGCTGATGATCACCTATCATGATCAGATGCTCACAACTAGACGGTAGTGAAGTCACAATGTGGGCTTCTAATATTTCCGCGGCTTCTTCTATTATCACAATCTTAGGTTTAAGATCTTGTATCATTGCTCGATACTCAGCAGCTCCAGTTGTTGTCATTCCGATAACATCAGCATGCCGTGAAACATATAGATACTGAGCTAATTTAACTTCTGTTTGAATTTCATATAGTCTTGCGCATTCTATTTCATATGATTGTAACACTGTTCTTAAATTATTTTCAACCAATTGCCTCCACTTACCGTAGAGCATACATCTTTCTTCAAAAGACAGTGTGAAAATATTTTCCCCTTCTCTTAATTTTCTCATTTTTGGCCAAATGTTGATCCATTTCCAAGCATTCTCCAAATTTTTGAGCCACAGTTTTAGTTCTTCAATTCCATATAGTGATTTATTTCCAAACTGCAAAAGACCAATTTCAATCTCCATATCTGTGGCAATAAGGATGAAGTTATCTGGACAAAACTGGTTTTTACCGTTTTGAGGACGCATTGGGGTTACCCGTTGAATTAATGGTTCTTCATCATCTACTTCTAACAATCTATTATCTTCTTCCTGTTTCTGTAGTTCCATTGCATCCATAAACTCATCATTATCATTGTCAGCAGGTGAGATTGTTGATTGACGTTCATTCTCATTTCTTTCAACTTTCATATCCAAAATCCATCTCATAAAAGACATATCATCGAGAAATTGTCTACTGATGAAATCAGGTAGAACATTTTGCGACTTCAAGAAAGACAGTTTGAGTATTCCTCTTATTGAGAACAGTTCATCAATCTTTCTCTTGGCCTTATTGTACAAGAAATTTATTTCTCGGATGTCTTCTTTTATCTTAAGGTTTTGAAGGTAAATTTCATCAGGGATCCTTCTATTTTCTTCTATAGAAAAAACAAAGTTATTTATTTGATATCTTTGAATATCTTCACTTTTTGATCTACCTCCAATCCTGACAATTCTATTCGTGAATTTTAACATACCCTCCAAAAATTGATCTAGAGCATGATTAGTGTAACATAGGACCAAGATCGGAGGGGTTGAATCAGATGTTTCATTTTCAAGATTTTTATGAATCCCTGCATTTTCGTCATTAACCGCTTCATCGACTCTTTGCCCAACTTCATTTTGGCGATCTTCATTATTTGTTGACCAATGATTGGAATTGTGTAATAAGGCCTGGGTAATTTTCAGCCCTAAGAATGTTTTTCCTGTTCCAGGAGGTCCTTGTATTATGACAAACTTCCGTGTGAGAGCAGAATGGAAAGCTTTCATTTGTGAAGCATCAAAATTGAAAATTTCTTTTGGCGGCCACTCTTCCAGAGGTAAATTGATGCGAACACTGCTTAGCTCGTTATGCTCCTCATGGGGAGAAGAGAAGCGATAACCAAATATGAGGCGTTTAATTTCATCATTATCAGCTTTCATTAGGGAATCATTTTTCACAACCCTTAGGTCATATTCACAATTATCTCTATCGCTTATGTAGATTGGTGGAGTAACCTCTTCATCAACGAATACGATTTGATCGACAAGTGGGAAGTCCTGTTCGGTTATGTTTTGCAAAGCTTCCAAGACTGGTTTATACGCTGTATAAAAGGACCGTGATTCTGCTACTGTATATTGTTTAGTATAATCAATTTTGCATCCAGTTTCCATCACTGATATTCCAATTATACCCTTTCTTAATTGATCTTCATTTCTTCCAGATACTGTACAAACAGTGAAAGTTTTGAAATCATCGTGACTTAAACACAATACATTACCATAAAGAAGTCTCTTAGAGGATTTGATCGTGAACTTATATGGAAGATTTAATTTTATGAAATGGACTAGTTTTCCCTTTACAATATCAGAACCCGAAAGTTGCACGTACTTGTAGATTCTGATATCATTAATTTGGCTGTATTTATCAGATCGATACTTCTGTATGCCATCTCTCAAAGGTCCGACAAAATCTTCTCTGAGTAACCGAAAGTGCACATCCAAATAAGTTTCCACATCTTTATAGCTTTTATCCACTATATTTCTCTTGATAATAGGTCTCCCTTCGTGAATGATATCATCCATATTAGGCACAAGTGGAAGTTGTCTGAAACTATCAATATGTTCATAATCATCGAATCGTTCAAGTTCATCAAAACATTTCGCTGTAGAGTTTTGCCTTGCCTTTTCTTTTCTCTGTTTGAACTGATCAAAATATTTTTCCAGAGTAGAATAACCATCTTCGAGCTTCTTGAAATGAGCACCTTTAGTAGTCGTTAAATGGCTCAATACCATTTTGACTTGACTGATGAGTGTATCTAATTTATCCACTGCTTCAAATGGCATGGCTTTACTGTATGCAGTCAGTAACGCTAACTGATTAGTAAAATATTCTTCAATGACATTTTGTTCTTGTTTGCTAAGAGAAAGGCTGAAAGATACCAGTTCGTTGATGAATTTGTCAGTGAACACGGTCAAATATATTTCTCTTAGTCCATGACGAGCGCTCTGACTTGATGAAGCCTTCCCTAATAGTCTTATGAGGCAGATCATTTTATCCGGAGTTATCTTGGTGTCATTTATGAAAAATTTGAAACCTGATCTTTCACCGTTGATTTTTGTAACTATAACATCTGGTGGATCGGTTTGCCACTTTATTAAATCTTTGAGATCTGTGAGATGATTTCTTACATACTCTCTGAAAAAATGAAAAATCCACATCAATGATGATTTGATTAGCTTTCAGTAAAAATCAATTAACCTTATTTAAAATATTCTTACTATTTTTTTATTATATCTATTAATTATAATTAAATGTTTATACAGCAATATACTAAGTAGGCCCACAAAAAAGTTAATCCAACTCTATATTTGTGTAATTCAACAACTATTGAATGGTACAGTTTTCTTTCAAATACTAGTATGTTTGTTTGTAAGAAGTTTTATTCATCTTTGAGAATAATACGCTTTTAGCCTTTTATTGATGGGTGGTGAAAATGACTATGCGCAAATAGTCAGAAAACGTACAATGAATTATGTTCAAATACTGAAAATATCATTATTAGACAAAAAATCCCATTATGAAACAGATATTTCCTGGTTTTTAGAGAGAAATATTGACAATCAGGAGAAATGTGTTTAAGTACAAAAAGGAAGACACAAGTTTAAATTTTAACAATGGTCGTTCAGGTCGCCAGAACACTCAAACAATTTTGTTCAGGAGCTCCATTTGAAAAATATTAATGTTTCTGTTAGGAGAAATGGTTTAAATATCTTAAAATTTTCAATAAAACTAATTATTAAACATCACCAACCCAGGCAGCATAACTTTCTAGGGACACGATTGGGACCAGGTTGTGTCATAGGGACTTGCTTGTGTACTTGGGAGAAATGTTGTCCCAAAAATGGGACATCACAGTTGAACCAATATTGTTATCCAAGGCATGTCCCAATGTTGTCCCGATATTTTCTCCAATTCTTGTTCAAATTCATGGGCCATAGATGCATAACACTGAGCAGATAGTAGTTACCCCTCCCAAAATAAGTATCAACCTTGAAATTTATATCTAAACCAATTTGGTTCGTTTATTTTGTGAAATATGAAGTCCATTCAATTTCAAAAATAGTAAAAGTAGGACCTAGCTATGTATTTTTGCGCTTTAGGTCCGCCTCTAGTTTTCAATATCTTGACACTTTATATAGATAAAAGGAGCCATTTTAAGACGATTATCACGAAAACCATTTTGTGTTGAAACTCTTCGTTTACGAGATATAACGCAATTAAATTTACAGAACAAAAATAAAATTAGGCATAACCTTTAGCTACTAGCCCTTTCTCCTAGAATTTCCGCCATTTAGTGTTTTTGATGAAATAGTTTTGTGATGTGAAAACGTTATCTTGAGGTACATGGTCCCTGTTAGGACCGATATCCTCATAAAACTGAAGAAAGAAGATGAAGAAGAAAACTTTATCGTAGGTTTTTGTACCCGCTATTTTAGTGTACTGTATACTTCATGATTGTTTTATGACCTGGGGGAGGGGGATAGGGGCAGTATGCCCCTCATTATACATTTTTTTGATGCTATATCAGATATAAACTGCAATAAATGCACCTTCTCAGACCCCCTACCAAAATCAGCCTACCGGAAAATTAATTGTGCTATATATCGAGAACCAAGAATTTCGACAACAAATGGTATTCTTGTAAAACGTCATAAAATTACACCTTTTACCTATATAAAAGTTAAAATATCGAAAATCGGTGGTGGACCTAGAGCACAAATTTACCCCTAGCTACTGCTTTGCTAAGGTGGATCTATACCGAGGTTACAGAAAAGGCCTGCATCTCTCCAGTATCTTTGGACTCTAGATTTTATGAATTATTTCTGCATTTGAATTATAGGTAAGTATGTATTCTTTTAGTCGGAAGTTTGTTTTGACAAGTATCAGTTATTCTGATCAAGATAGCTGTTATAATAGTTTTTTACTTGTATACATTACTGCTATGAATAAATCAAATAATTGAGCAACTGTTTGTTTTACTTATTTTACTTTTTATACCTTGAATAACTCTATATGAAGAACTAACTGTCTGTAAATATGAGAGAGCTTCGATATTAAGATGATAGTATTTAATCTGATATTAGTGCTAGCTCTAAACACAGAGTGAAACTTCTTTCCAAATATCAAATACAGTATAGCTTATAATTGATTTTTTCTTCAAACAATTACATAATAATGTCTTTTACAAGATGAATAATCAAGAAATTTAGCAGATATTTAATTATTAGGGAAATGACTGCATTCACAGAGTATCTAATCTGCATTCATGAACAATGTCACTGACGGTGCATAGTAGGTGACTCTTTTCTAGGAGCCTCTTCTTCTTTCAGTCCCTTGTTTATACTTTCCTTTCGGCGTCCGCGATGTAGTCTTTAGTTCAGAGGCAGAGGTTAAGCCCCTAATAAAATAAATAAATTTTTTGGGACAACCTGTGATTAGTATTACTCACGGCACAACATTGGGACATCATTGTCCTAATGTTGTCCCATTAATAGTGGGTTTGGGACAATATTGGGACAGTAATGTAAATATTTTCCAACATTGGAAACTTTTCTTGTCCCAATCTTGGGTCCCAACCTTGGCCCAACAAGTACAAAAAAACAAGGTTATCCCAATCATGGGTTCCAATATAGTCCCAACTATGGGTTGCTGTCAAGTCCCAATGTTTTCCCAAGGAAATTTGCCGCGTGGGAACATTGCCATCCCTACAAAATGAAAATGAGGCATGAACTTGTTGAGATGGATTTTCAGGCCGTAGAGATATTGCCAAGTGTCTCTTGCAAAGACTTTTTTTTGTGACTATGTGGGAAGAAGCTGTATTTTATATGAACGGAGAGTTATCAGAACATTGGGAAAAAATGTCAACAGAATACCCGTCCTGATTTTAATTTTGACCGACTTGATCACTGTAAAATTAAAATCATCACTCTGACTTTCATTTTGTTGGGGTTGCCTGAATGACTCTTGCTAAAATTTAAACTTGTGCCTTCCTTTTGCACTTAAAACTCATTTCTCCGGATTTTCACTATTTCGTAAAAGGAATAGTTGTATGAATATTTTAAAAACTTTTATTAATGAGGATGTCGTCAAGTAAAGATATTTTTAATGTTTTAACATACTTCATTTTGCATTCTGACCATTCACCCAACTATATTCACAAAAATAGATAAAACTATATGAAAGTATTTAAATGAGGTTAGAGAAGAGTTCAACAAACAAAATGATATTGGAGAGAAAACTTTACCTTCAATAGTTGTTGAAATATACAAATTTAAAGTTGGGTTAACTTTTTTGTGAGGCATCCTGTTTTGTTTTATCTTTTACTATAATTCTAGAGGCTGTTTGTCTATATTCTTGTCTATATAAATTCAGGCTACTCCAAATAAAAAAAATTGTATTCTGAATTAGTAATTATAGTGAGGATTTACTATAGTTAAAGGGATGGTCTCCTGTTTTTTTTTTAATTTTTTTTTCTTTAGTTAACCCGAAAATAGTCCATAGAAAACTTGTGGAAATTTCCATGACGCTGGGGTGATTAGAAGTACTTCAAATAATCATTTACGTACGTACAGGGAGGGCGGTCTTTAGTGGCAATCCCATGTGCGCGTCTCATTCGCACACCACGCACCACACGCTTAGCTCACTCAGTATGTACACTGATTGTACATACCCATCCTCTGGCTGGGACGAAAAGCCTATTTTTATGTGTTTTTTTTAATTGTATTTTTTCTTCCTCCAATATCTCAGTAACTTTTTTACTCAAAATTATCTCGTTCAAAATAGCGCCACTCTTTGGGGGTTGGTCCTACAGAAAAATGAATAAGAGCTAATGAAAAATGTTCGGTACCTACAAAACCTAATATTAACATTTTACACTTAATGTCAAAGTTTCATTTCAGCTCAATCGGACGAGTATTATTGGTAGCTAGCAAAAAGTTGAGACCATCCCCTTATGTTTTCATACTATCAGGTAGGTCAGATATCGACAACCCTTCTATATTAATGAATACAATCTCAGGAATGCATTGAGATCCCGGTCCGTCTTGATTCTAATGCTAAATGGTGCTACTCGCATATAAATAAATAATTAACACAGTTTGGTCAAATTAAGTTTTTACCTTTTATTCATATGGAAGAATATTCATATACGTGTTACAAGAGCTTTCCAATATTACATTCTATTGAGTATTTTAAAATTATTTATGAATGATGAACCTTAATGAACACAAGAAACTCAGGATCAAAAAATATCTTAAATTCAATTACCTCCTATTATTTTCTGACCCATAGTTTCCTCTTGAACGATTTCTGTCTTTATAGCCTGGAAGGAAAATGAAGATTGATTTTCCAGACATATTTTTTGGGTATCCATAACCTTTAACAGTACATGTAGATTAGAGTGATTCAAAACGAAAGGTTTTCGTTTAAAAATTTCGAATTTTTTTTTAATTGATTTAAGAAAACAATACTAGAAAAATTTCTAGTCAAAATTCCCAAAACTGACGTGTCGCCAGAGAGTTGAAATTTCCATATTTTTCCAAAAATACTGTTTTTTTTTTGTTCGAAAACTTTTTTTTCTGCTGGAAGTTAATTCACATCAATAGGGAAAACTTACGAAATACATTATTTTACCCAAATATCTATGTGTATATGAAATGTACAGTGTGTGTTTTTTTTTGCCTAGGATCTTTTCTACTTTTTCTTTAACATATAAACGTCGCATAATTTGGTATCCATGTCATTTTGTTAATTAGGTTTGGAACTTTCCAAATCTGTTATTGCTTCCAAGAATTTTGTCTCCAGAAGAATTAAACGAGCGTAAGAAGATTCAACAAGAAGATATTCATCGTGCGAGCGTTTGGGCGAAATGCATCGCCCACAAAAGTAACGCAAATTTTTTTGAAGTATTATGATATCAAGAAGGGCAGAACTACTACCACGTACCGTCTCAACCTATTTATTAAAGTCATTCAGCAATTTCTACGAGGTGGATCAATCGCACCAACCCCAACGAAAAAAGGGAAGACAAAAAGGTCTGATGAAGGAATTGAAGAAGTTAGGAACCTTGTCACTGGAAATCTTGTTAAATCTCTACGGAAAATTGCACCACATTTTTCATCAAGCCTAACTAATATATGGAAAATACTCCGGTATGATCTTAATTCAAGTTTTGAAGAGCAACACTTCAGTACAACCTCTCACAGCTACTCATAAACAGCAACGACGGCAGTTCTGAGAATGGCTCCTTTCTCAACCAGAAGATTTCGTACAGAAAATTATTTGGACGGACGAAAAATTATTCTGTATTCACCAAAAAACCACACTGTAAAATTGATGGAGTCTGGTCGAAAAGTAACCCTCAAAAATTACAGAAACCAATAACTGGAACGATATCAAAGTTAAGATTTTTGTAGCTATCACTGACGGGAAGATTTCAGTTGTTCACCTATTCGTCAACGAGGATGGTAAATTGGTTTCTGTCAATGGCTTGTATTACCTGATTCTACTTAAAGAAACCATTTGACCTGCATTTAGATGTACAGCTACACGACACGGATTAAGGTGGATGCAAGATGGGGCTCCACCTCATCGTACCACGGGGGCCAAGGAATTTCTTCATGGCCGTGTCACCAGCCGGAGAACTAACATCATCTGGCCGGCCCACAGTCCTGATCTGAACCCGCTTGACTTCCACTTTTGGGCTGTTTTTCAATCCATTCTTTAATCCATTGATTCTCTTATTGAATGTGTTCGAGGTTTCGCTGAATCATAGAATGAGGATACAATCAGGAGAGCTGCAAGTAACGCGTTGAAACGACCGAGACTCTGTCTACGTGCCGATGAAGGCCATTTCAGCACCTAATTTAGAGAGATAATCAATAAATATTACATAGATCGCAAGTTCCTTTCCTAACCTCTGCTAGAAGTGGTTGAAAAGATCTTAGGCAAACAAAAACACACTGTAGTACCTACGGCAGATAGATGGGATAGTTGATAGTTTAGATATTTGGATGTGGAGGTGATCAATTTCTTGGGAGTTATAATGTAAATTTGTTGTTGTTACATTATAAAGTATTTGGTATGCTAGGCCTGTAGAGGAAACTTCGACTATAATTATTTACTTAACATTTCATGTATCTCATGGATTTTATGGAAATCTTGAAATATTCAACTCTCAGGCGACACGTTGGTTTTTGGAATTGTGACTTGAAATTTACTAGTATTTTTTTAACCAACATGAATCAATTAAGAAATAACTTCGTAGTTTTTAAACGAAAAACTTTTCTTTGAATCACCCAAATATAGATCCATTAAATATGTTCAAATATTAATAAAATTTCAATTTATTTCATAACATTGTATTTTCAGGCAAGAATATCAAGAAGTCAAACTTAAAAGTGATTTTGAACAAGATTCCCTACTGTATTACTGCAAACAGTGATAATATGCACGAGAAAGAAGAAACCAACCACCACATTTCACAAAAGAATGAAGGAACTTAGATGCGATAGTAAAATTTAAGAGCTAATATAAACAGAAAAATATGATTAGGTAGTTAAACAGCATAATCCTATAATATGATTCATTATAGTTTAAGATTTAAAAGATTATAAAGAACAGATAAAAATATACAATTGAAAGTTCAAAAACTATTCAGTGCTCAAGAGATACCACCATTCTCTCACTAGAACTACTTAGTGGTAGAAAACAAGTAAGCGTATATTTCACAACCAAAAATAGAGTAAAATGAAGACAATATAATGTTTTACAAATCTCTCAATTGATCGATACTTACACAAACAAAATTCAAAATCGATAATAATTTGGTCATAATTAGTGTAGCATGGAAAAGTAGGATTAACTTTATACTAGTTATAATATCATGTAGTTAATAGTTACCTCGATTGTTTCCCCTCCAGTGATGTTGCTGTTTTAAATAATCACTACTCTCATCACAGAAATCACGATTGTTGGTATGATTAAAATCACTTTCTAGTATTCCACTTTGATTTGAGAAAGGTCTCTCTCCACGGTTTGAAAAAGGAGGCCTTCCTCCACGATTTGTGAAAGAAGTCCAGCCTTCACTTTTTCTCGTTTGAAATCCTCCAGGTGAACGCCAATTATCACTTAAAGAACTCGGATGCAGTTGCCGGGATCTGAATCCGTCATTTTGATTCTTTGTCATGGTTAATTTTCGAGATTGAGACCAGCTGCTTGTAAAACTAATTCCAGTATCGAGAGATTCTCTTTTCATTGATACCTTCCTTCTTGCACCATGATTTGTTTCGTCTGTGTGCGATGAACTTCCAGAGACATTTTCGCCATCCTCCTCCATCTCAGTTATTTTATTTTAAATGTTCGCTTAACTTATTTATAATCATTTCCTCCATGATTACCTTCGTAAATTGTGGAAGGTTATGTTTTACTCTAGTCGGCATCTATTTATTTTTAATCTTGTTATTCGCATAACTGAAAAAAGTATACAACCATTTTGATTATAGGTCAATATCAAGGAAACATTTGGTTATACTTTGGAAGCGATAGTGTCAAAGGTCAAGGTCATATATACCTCAACAACTCAAAAACTATTTGACCAAATTGCATGAAATTTGGTGCGATGATTGGTCAATATCCAGAAACAATTTTATTACCTATTGGGAGCGATCGGGTCGAAAGTCAAAGTCGCGAAAAGTTCAAAATCGATTGAATCGGCGGTAAAGGTATGCACTCTATGAGTGTCCGTTTTAGTCTTTACCTGCTTTGCCCAAAATAAATGGAATAAACTAATCAATGAACCATTATAGAAATGTCAAAGCCAGGAACTTAGATTAAATAAATGAAGTCTTTTTTAAGATATATTGGAAAAGCTAGTTGTGTTTAATTCTTTAGAAATAAGACGATAGCCTCCCAAATTTACCAACGAGCCAAATTAGGCAATATATACTTGGATAGCAAACACATTTTTTCTTACTTAGGCTTATGAATATTAACTGAATAGAAACTTCGGTTATAAACCCTGCCTAAGTTGTTAGTTAGTCGGAGTCTTTTCTGCGAACGTGTCCCATGTGTCTGTGAACCAGTGCTAATTGAATATAGAAGTAATGATTTGTCGAATCTCGTCAGTGCCCTACTACCTAGGAGGATAATTGATGAAAGAAGAAACCTAGATAAAGTGACTACGGTCAGGTAAATCATATAATACTGAAACCTCATATTTCATACTGCATCAGGCACAGTAAATCAATTTAGCTCCTTTTTTGAAGATTTCAAGTCAAAATTAAAATTAAATCAGAATTCAAAGCCAATTAAACATATCTGAAAATTTGAGTTTTGAAATGTAAGCCAATCAATTAATTTTAACAGACAGCTTCAAACTAGGTAGATCTGTGGAGCTTTTTAATGTTTTAAAAATGAGCCCTTTTGTATCATTTGCAGCTTTTATGCTGGTTATTCTTATTTACAATAATTTATGAAAACAGATATATATATATATCTTGATGAGTTTTCTCAAGCTGCACAGAAGTTAAAACCAAAGCAAGATTATTTGCATGGACTACAGAAAGGCTGACCTTAATCTGACGAATACCTTACTAAAATCTGAATTAATAGAAACCATCTATGTACCTAACCTGGTAGGTTTTTAAGGGGCTATATTTTATAGGTACTTACAGAGTAAACTTCAAGTCTTCGACCGGTTGTCCTGTTTGTCGGTCATATAAGAAAAATAAATACTTTAACATTTTAACTCATTGTTCTAATTGGTATCCATGGAAACCAATCAACCGGTCGATAGCTTGAAACTTACTTTGCCTCGCCTAACTACCATAATTTGTTACACATAAACTGCATGACAAGGCAGCTTAGCTATATATATGATATCTCTACCTACTACCTGAATACTGCAGTACTAATACTGGTAAAAATCTTACCAATTACCAAAACTTCTATAGAATAATAAAATGAGCACCAAATTGAGGGATAAAATAAGAAAATTTATAACTAACAAAGCGTATTAGAATACATCAGTGTTGAGTTGAGATTCCAAGCACCACTTTTCACCAAAGGCAGACTTGTAATGACTCATGAATGCACAACGGGTTAAGAAAAATAAAAACAGTAGTGTCAATCGCGGTGTTTTGTGAACGTGACGTTATTGGAGCAATACTTCATAATAAAATTTATGATAATTAAAGTGAACTAAATCAAATGAACGGAATATTTACTGTTAGTATATGGCAACAGTAATAAATCTTCCATTATTTAGAGACACCCCTTAAATATAGATCTTAGTGTGTTGCTTTGATGACGTCACTGGTACAAAACACTCTATTGTCATCACTGTTATTATTCAGTTTATTGAGGTGCAATGGGACATGTACACTGTACAGAACGATTCCAGGACAATAACCCCCCGTGCAAAAAAAACCCCGCGGTCAAAAAAAAACCGTGCAAAATACCCCCCGGACAAAAAAACCCGTGCAATAAACCCCCCGGACAAAAACCCCCCAAGCCAAAAAAAAAAACCGGTGCAAAAAACCCCCGGTCTATATAAATAGCATAATTCATTTTTATTAATATATTAAACATTATTCAATGCAAACCAATAATTATTACATTTTCTTCGAAAATATGACAATTTTTTTGCAAAATTACCTATTTTATAGTAAAGATAAGTAAAGTATACATTTTGTCGCTATCAAAGAAAAGCTTCCGCTTTGCATGCTCTCTTCCGTTGTGTATCACTTTAGTTGCAGGCAGTGCCCGTCTAATTACGTGGGCATGACGTCACGTAATCTTTATATGCGGATAGCAGAGCATGCAGGGCGGAGCTATAGAACCAATAATATTTTAGCATCTCCACCTCATTCATCCATTAGAGACCATACTGAACAGTGTAATAGTGCAATTTCCATAGATAATTTTAAGATTTTAAACTCTACCTCAAATAGTTCAGACTTAAAAAATTTAGAATCTCTTTACATTTTTAAAAGCAAATCTTCATTAAACCTCCAGAATAGTTCATTCCCTCTTTTAATTGTAGATAGATGATTTCTATCATTTTTTTATATATTGTTTTTTGTTTATTATCTTCATTTTATCTTTTCTCTTTCACTTTTTAATTTTTTGATCTATTCTTTTATCTCCAATAAATTTTGTATAACTTTTTAAAACTCATTACAGATACATACTTTGATAATGATTCATGTACTGAATCGAAACGTCAGATTTTATAAACTATGAAAATTTTAACTTTGTTTTTAGCCTTCTCCTTCATTTTATAATAAATAATTATTATACCAAAATAAATAATTTAAATAATTATATCGTTTTTTCTTGCATGGTTCAAAAAATTTGTGAAAAAAGTAGGAGGAGCTTAGCAAAAAGTCTGGTGGAAAGACTTGAAAAACCCAGCGTGTGTACGGTCCTTTAGATATAGGTATTCTCTAGCTTTGCGAGGGTTGTTAAGTACTATCGGTAACAGATATAAGGTGTGCGTGTGATCAGGATACAGGAACATAAAAGGGTATAGTAAATAGTAACGCAAAAATATGACGTCACCACAACAACACATTCCTTGTTTGTGACCGAGCGGCTCATAATTCCTCGTATTTGCATGTTAATATCGAGAAGTTTAAAGTCATTTTATAAGTGTTTCGTGCAAAAAAAAAAGCTAAAATGGCGATTGAACCTCAAAGTTGAATATATAGATATAATTCAGGTGTGTTTTTATTATTCATTTCTTCAACTTATCTATAAACAATAGGGTCTTGAACATATGCTACCTAGGAGCCTATAAATTAGTGCTAGTTAACTGCTAAATTGTAGTTCCTTTGAATAACAATTAAGAAAAAAAAAGTAATGGAAATACAATTTAACCAATGCCTAGTTAGTAATTGATAAGAAATTTTTTTAGAAGTGACTAAGTTTGAGTAGGTTTTTCCATGTTTCAAATTGTGGTCAGAGTCGCCATTTCCAGTCACCCGGTGGTCACGTCAAACTAGATTCGATCAGCTGATTACCATACCCATATATATATAATATATGTTACTTTATACTGCGTGTGATGATGGTTTGTGAGGGAAATTATATTGTTGAATTACGAATAAAAAATAAATTATCATTCATGAGGTTAAAGTTAACTTTAGGAAAAGGCATTTTGTTATAATAAGATGATTAATACATCAAATATAAGGAGTATGATGGATAATATTTTCTAATTAAAGGTACAATAATAAAGATAATTTAAAGTAATTACCTAATTCGTTTTCAAGTTATTCTCATCACAACGTACAATATTGTACCGACAGTAAAAGTTATTGTGTGGCTACCGAATATAAAAATGTCCCACTATAACTTTTCCCCAGGGTTTAGGGCAAATTCCAATTTATCAAACGGTTCCATATTTTCGGCCACGTTACCGATAACCCGAAACTTACCTTAGATACCATTTGTCAATTCCATGACAATTGGTTAGTTCGTATATACGTTAAAAAGCGACAGTATCTACTTCATGTTTCATTTTCTGTCTGAAATGCGTATCGATTTTGTGTATAACTGTTTATTTCGATGAGGAAATATCATTTAATGTTTCTTGATATTACATTAGTCAATATATATCAAACCAAATCATATTTTGTTGAAATTAACGAACAACATTAATAAGACAATGTATTTGATCGCTACTGGACATGTTCTGTACCTGTCCCATTGCACCATAATAAACTGAATAATCACAGTAAGGACAACAGAGTTTATTGTTCACGTGACGTCATCAAAGCAACACACTAAGATCTATATTTGACGAGTTAATAGTCTCTAAATATGAGAAAATTTATTATTGTTGCAATATATTATAAGTAAATAATCCGTTTATATGATTCAACTCACTTTAATTACAATAAATTATATTTTTATGTGTAGCTCTGATGACGTCACGTTTACAAAACACCTCGATTGTCTGTGTTTATTTTGCTCATTTCGCTTTGTCTCATTCATGAGCACAGGTCACAGAAATTGTTATCACGAGTCACTTCAAGTCTTGCAGTGGTGAAAAGTGGTCCATGTAGATGTAGATCACTAGGCATCACTAGTGTGTTAGTTTGAACTAATACAATTCGTTTGTAAAATATTTTCTAACTCTATTTCTCATTTTCAAAGCTGATTTATTATACTATGGAGGTTTGGGTAAGATTTTTATCACTGCTATTAGTACTTCAGTATGTAGGTAGTCATGCGCAGTTAGCATCTATTGCAAATTAGGGTAGGTGGAGTATGTATGTTCCAAGTTATCGACAAGTTAATTGGTATCCATGGATACCAATTGAAACAATAAGTAAATTTGTTATAGTATATAGTTTCTATATGATCGAGAATATGGAACAGTTAGATTACTATTTAGCTACCAGATGCTTCCCATTTATTTGGGTATTACAGTTAGATTTCAGTCAGGTTAAAGGGGCAGTGAACTTATTTAGAATATTGTTGTTAGTAATTAGTTATATACTTGTGAGTTCATTTGTCTGAAATATAACAATCAACCAGAAAATACTGTATATTATTGTGTACATCTAACTGGAATGTTCACCACATCGGCAGTAATGGCGCTGCGATCTGTTTGTTTAACTTTACATGGTCAGCTCTCTTCCAACTAAATTTTTAGAATTTTTTCCAACTAAATTTTTTTCTATTTTATTATTATTATTAAATTTATCATCACGAGAGGAATAGTTTGTCCTTCTGTTTACTCTCCCCTTAATAGCCATTCTATATTCCATGCACAGAATCTTGCCAATGTTCTCCCCATTTTGAGTGAAGTCAGAAAAATGAATCTCAAGATCTTATGACTTCTTCTCTCGGTATCCTAATAATTTACTCATTGTTTTAATTGGTATCCATGGATACCAATTAACCTGTCTATAACTTTGAACATACTTTGAACATACATACTCCACCTACCCTAATTTGCAATAGATTCTAACTGCGCATGACTACCTACATACTGAAATACTAATAGCAGTGATAAAAATCTTACACAAACCTCCATAGTATAATAAATCAGCTTTGAAAATGAGAAATAGAGTTAGCAAATATATTATGAACGAACTGTATTAGTTCAAACTAACACACTAGTGATGCCTAGTGACCTACAACTAAATGACACACTTTTCACCACTGCAAGACTTGAAATGACTCGTGATAACAATTTCTGCGACCTGTGCTCATGAATGCAGGATACAGTAACATAGGGTATGGTAATCAGCTGATTGAATCTATAGTTTGACGTGACCAACGGGTGACTGAAAATGGCGACTCTGACCTCACTTTGAAACATGGGAAAACCTACTTAAACTTAATCACTTCTAAATTTAATTTTTTCTTATCAATTACTAACTAGGCATTGGTTAAATTGTATTTCCATTATTTTTTTTCTTATTTGTTATTCATAGGAACTACAATTTAGCAGTTAACTAGCAGTAGTTTAGACTCCTAGGTAGCATATTTTCAAGACCCTATTTTTTATAGATAAGTTTAATCGCCATTTCCGCTTTTCTTTTGCACGAAATCCTTATAAAATGACTTCAAACATCTCGAAATTAACATGCAAATACGAGGAATTATAAGACGCTCGGTCACAAACACAGAATGTGTTGTTGTGGTGACGTCATCTTTTTGTGTCGTCTACTAGGTACTATACCCGTTTATGTTCCTGTACCCTGCATGAATGGGACAAAGAGAAATGAGCAAAATAAACACAGACAATCGAGGTGTTTTGTGAACGTGACGTCATCAGAGCTACACTTAAAAATATAATTTATGGTAATTAAAGTCATATACGGATTAATTACTGTTAATATATGGCAACTGTAATCAATCTACGCATTCATATAAGCAATTAACCCGTTAAATATAGATCTTAGTTTGTTGCTTTGATGACGTCACTTGAACAAAACACTCTATTGTCCTTACTGTTATTATTCAGTTTATTGTGGTGCAATGGGACAGGTACACGAAACAGAACAAGTCCAATGTCCAGATACCGATCAATAACATTGTCTTACTATTGTTGTTTGTTAATAATTTGATTCGATATATATTGATGCGTGTGTGGACACTTGGTCGAAGGACATTTGGCCGAACGGACATTTGACCGAAACAGTTTTATATTTTAATGTATATCCAAATTACGAACTGCAAGTCTCAGTTTAATTTCATTATAATTTTTATTTCCATTGAATTGAAAATTATTTTATAGAAAAAAAAAAAATTTAATATGTACAAAATGTGGTTCTAGGCATATTCCACCCCGGTAAATTCCAATACCCCTGTGACAATGCTCATTTGGGTGACAATAAAAACTCAAAGATATTAATTTCAGATGGCCATTTGTTAAATAATTCGTACTGATGAAAAAATAACTCAGACGATATCCTGAGACTTTTAGACAATATTTAGAGTTAAGTCAAGTCAATTCAAATTTTATCCTAATAAAATTACAAATAATTTAAATACAGTAGTTTATTTCAAAGTTTATGTGTTGAAAAAGTTAATATTAATTCCTTGCACATTTGCTCCTAAAAGAATGGTTGGAAGAGGTATGAAAAGAGTCGGTTGACAGAGACAACCCATTCAATGTTTTCGCTCTTTTCTTATAAGTTGGAGTTTTGGATTCTAGAACTAAATTCCCCGTTATCAAAATCTCTCAATATAAAAAAGGCAATAATCTCCCATTCATAAAACCCTGTGCAATAATTCCCCCTCTCCATAAAAAACTTCCTGGTTAAAAAAATGTAAAAAAAGCCTTCGGTCAAAAGCCACCACTTTTACAGAAAGTTAAAATACCAAATTCAAAATGAAATAAATATAACAATAAATACTATATGTCATCATCTTACAATTAATATCTCTGTTGTGTTGGCGATAGGGAAGAAAATCAGCTTGAGATTGAAAATCTAAATACCTCAACTGATAAATGCGTTCACACAACCTTTCTTTCTGCTGTTTTGTCACATGTGTAGTGAAAAATCTAACGCTTGTGACTAGCCATCAAAAGGTTCAATTTGATACAGTGAAAATACACGTTACCTAGTATTACAAATGAATTTAATAAATGACTAGTATTAATAACTAAGCAAACCTAACTCGTAAAGTGGGGTGGAATATACCTAGAGTGAAATGGTACATGAAAAACTGCCAGGCAGAAAACTGCCGAAGCGGAAAACTGCCAAGCGGAAAACTGACAGTCACTCACTGGCAATTTAATGAATTTAGTTCATAATGACATTTGAATTTATAAAAAAGCCGTTCACCCTTCTTTAAGGAGTAAGGAGACATTCATTTTTACAGTAATAACCATATAGATATTGGATTACTTAATATTCAAAAGAAAATAATATTTCAACAAAGCAACCTTATTAAACACACAGTAAACGAAACTTAAGTACACACAAAGGAATTATAATTATCATTTTTAACGTATTTGCTAAGTCACGTACATTTTAAAAACATTTTAAGTTACGTATATATAGTATATATGGTCTCTTGTTTTTAATTTCCTATTAACTTCAGCAATATAGCCTTTGGTTCCGAAGCTAATTAGATATTTTCACAATTATATAATTCTAAATTATACAATGAATTAAGTGAATGTTTAATAAACTAATATGTATGTTCAATATTTATAACATTTACAATTTTACTCTCCTTCTCAATTACACAACACCTTCATTTTTACAATTTTCATTTATATATAAAAAGTATTAATATTCAATTAAATTCGATCGAGTGAAATTGTCGTAGAACTAGGTAGGTAATAGCAGATTAATAATCATAGATGTATGGTTGCAAATTCTAAATATTTCACAAACATCGATCGAAGTTGTTTTATTATGAGTACAAGCGTATATTACGTTTGAATACAGGTTCAATTCTTAAATTATATACACAAAAAGAAATAATTAGACAATAAACCCTTTGTGAATTGATAATATTAAGATAAGTTGTGTAAACAATGAGATTGCCTGCATCTCAGGTTCCTGACAGACGAAATATTTTAGTGCATCTTCGTGATACAGAAATAAAAGATAAAACGTAGCTGATGATACTGATACGCTCCCTTTCCCTTGCATTCAATGGGACACACATGGGTATATGCAACTATACTCGCTGTTGTGTTCTTACGCTTGCAACACATTCGTCAATCTCACGTCCATCCTTGTCTCTCTCCCAATATGAACATCTCTGGCCTATACCAGCATCTCTTGTACATTTACTACTACCTCTCTTCTATGGATGATAACAACATGTGGTTTTGTGATTGTTCTTGCTTCTCAATTGAAATGTTCAATGAACGTTATTCTCGGTTTGGTGGGGAAAAGTTATTCATGTTGCATCATAATATTAGGTCTTTTTCTAAATATTTTGATGAATTGTCAGTCCTCCTTGAGGACATAAAATGTAATTTTGATGTGCTAGTATTATCTGAGACATGGTTTAAAGCTGAAACTTTGTCTGGTGTTTCACTCATACAGAGATGTTAGGACTGGGGGCGGAATATCTATTTATGTAAAAAATCACCTAACCTCAACCATTATTGATAATGATAATGATAATATTTATTGGTAAACAAAATACAATGTAAATATGAATACAAGCCTATATAATAGTAAAAATACTTTCAGGCAAGATTTTAAAAAGAATTATATATAACTAAATCTTTATTTTGGGAAATCATCAAATCTCTAAACAGGAAAAAAGAAATCACAATTGCAGTGAACAATAAAATATCAAAGAGAGGATTAAGAAAACAAAAAACATAAATCTACCGTAAAAACGTAAAATACACATCAGATAACGGTAATTTATTGACTCACTTACTTTAAATAATGATATTCTAGAGATGTGTGAAATTGAGGTGATCGGTGTTAGGGATTCTATTGTTGTTATTAGTGTTTATCGCCCTCCAGGTGACGTAAACGTAGATAGGTTCTTTCAGATATTTCGTGATACTTTAGTGAATAACAATATATCTAACAAAAAAGTTTATATTTTGGGAGATTTTAATTTCAATTTGTTGGGCTCTGATTCTCGAAGTCGTGACTTTGCAGATCTGATGAGCTCATTATTCTTCCATCCCTTAATATCAGTACCAACACGCGTGGGCACAATCTCCGCAACTCTCATTAATAACATCTGGTCAAATGATTTGTTTTTGATAGTTCTGGTACCCTTAATGTAGACATATCCGATCACTTTCCTATTTTTGTTCTATTAGATTTAACTCAAATTTTAATATTATTGTCAAGAGAATTAAGGATCACTTTGGGCGATCTATCGAAGACCTGACCAGGTGTGTCGAGGAGTTTTTAGCAGTGGAAAGAGGAAGTCTCTCTAAAATGTGTCTCAATGATCGCACTAGGTATTTTCTTACTCATCTTATGGCCCTGTATGATATTTCCTGTCCTATCAGATCAAAGTCATATTCAATTAGTTCTCTGACGAAACCATGGATAACAAAAGATTGCAAAATGTTAATTAGAAGAAAACATAGACTTTTCAAACTTTATAAAGATAATCTAATTTCTTTCAACCACTATAATAACGTAAAAAATTTAACAACTGAAACAATTAGGAAATGCAGGCATGAGTATTTTCTTAGCATATTTAGATCGGGCTGCAATGATAGTAGGGAAACTTGGACCACTGTAAGGGAACTGTTAAATAAAATCAATAATAAGCAATCAAATTATACCTTAAGCATCAACGGAACTAAGATCAATGAGCCTCCAGCTATAGCATCACACTTCAACAATTATTTTTCCAATTCAATTAGTGAACTCAGAGACTCAATTCCTAGAACTGACACATTTCTACTAGTTAATGTTCGATCTAATTTAGCTATTCAATCCTTCTTCGCTGCTCCCACAGAGTATACTGAAGTCCACAAAATAACTAATAAATTTCAAGTAAAAGGCTGTAAAATTAATGATATCCCAGTTTTCATATATAAGAAACTTAGTCCGATTATATCATTTTTTATTACTGATCTCTTTAATGAATCGATTCGCTCAGGTGTTTTTCCTGATGTACTGAAAACTGCTAGAGTGATCCCAGTATATAAAAGTGGTAGGAAAAGCTGCATCAAAAATTATAGACCTATTTCTACACTCTATATGCTAAATAAGATATTTGAAAAACTAATGCATGTTCGACTTGTAAACTATCTTCATAAATTTTCTTTAATAACGAACTGTCAATATGGCTTTAGAGGTAATTCTTGCACTGTGGATGCAATCAGTAAATACATATTTAGATGATGTTTTCAGCTCTATTGATAATAAAGAATATACAGCATCAGTGTTCTTGGACCTATCAAAAGCCTTTGATACCGTAGAGGTAAGATGGGTATCAGAGGTCCTATTCATAAATGGGTTGAATCCTACCTATACAACCGACAACAGTTTGTTTCAATTAATGATTGCAATTCGGAAGTTTCATATATTAATTGCGGGGTCCCACAGGGATCCATTTTAGCTCCAACTCTATTCAATATATATATTAACGATATGCATGAATGTTGTAACTTGAATATTGTACAATATGCCGATGACACAACTGTCTATTCCTCTGGACGCAACTTGGTAGACCTCATGGGGCAGGTTAACAGTCAGTTAGTTAATATAGATGATTGGTTAACCGCTAATTATTTAGTATTGAATACTGCTAAATCCAGTCTCATGTTAGTTTCTATACGTGCTGCTGACTTTTTACCCGATGTTGTGGTTAGGGGTGTGAATCTTAGTGTCTCTAACTCACTAAAATTTCTTGGTGTTACACTGGATTCTAATTTAAACTTTTCATTGCATGGCGCTAATGTTGTTTCTAAACTATCGAGAAGTTTGGGGGTGCTTCGTAAGCTGTCATTCTATGCCCCTCCTTCTGTTATGCTCACAATTTACTCCTCTCTCTTTTTTTCTCATCTGAGTTATGGCATAGTGGTGTGGGGCGACTCAAGTGTTACCTCAGTCGATAAAATAAGTTCCCTTCAGCGTCAAGCTGTTGAACTGATTGAACCAAACAACAATGTTTGCTATAATTTTAATAAATATAAAATTCTGAGATTCCCTTATATATCTAAATATTTCTGTTCAGTTAAGATATTTTTGATACTATAAAGGAAAATGAAGACCATTTTTTAACCAGAATAATGAATTCCCAAGTAGATCACTCTTACGAAACTCGTAGTACATCTAATGCATTACTCACAAATATTTTCGGTAGAACTGCTCAAACGAACAATGTCAACAATAGTCGAATTATAATGCTGAAATATCTAATTCCATTTTCATCCTAAGTTCTGTTTTATAGGTCAATACTGCCCAAATAGCCAAGAGCTACCAATGGGCTTGATTCGCTCCTCACAAGATTGTATTATTTTTACTTATGTATTATTTTTGAATTTTGAATGTAAATTTTTTTTTTAGTATTATCATTATGTATTATTATTTTTGCTTATCTGATTATGTATTATTTTGGTATTTGATTATGTATTATTTTGGTATTTGATTATGTATTATCTTATATTGTATTCTATTTTCTTGTTTTTTTTTCTTGTGAGAGTGTATCATTAAACTTTATTATTGTTATTCTTATTATTGTACTCTGTCCCTAATATAATTATTTCTTTGTTTCTTCTCTTAGTATTTTCTAAGAAAGGTTTTAGTTTTTAAATTCTATATTGAATTTGTAATATTTATATAATGATGTATTAAAAAACTAATGAATTTGTCTACAATTAACTAATATTTTTGTTTTGTAAATTATGTGAAAAAGAATGGCATCTTAACTCCTTAAAGAAGGGCGAACGGCTTTTTTTATAAATTCAAATGTTATTGACTAATTTCATTAAACTGCCAGTTTTACGACTAGCAGTTTTCCGCCTGGCAGTTTTCCGCTTCGGCAGTTTTCCGCTTCGGCAGTTTTCCGCCTGGCAGTTTTCCGCAAGGCAGTTTTTCGCCTGGCAGTTTTCTGGACACCGGTGGAATATACCGGGGTGGAATTTACCGGGGTAGAATATACCGGGGTGGAATATACCGGGGTGGAATATACCGGGGTGGAATATACCGGGGTATAATATACCGGGGTAGAATTTACCGGGGTAGAATAAACCGGGTTGGAATTTACCGGGGTAGAATAAACCGGGGTGGAATTTACCGGGGTAGAATAAACCGGGGTGGAATATACCAGTCACCACAAAATGTATATCCATATTACGAACTGCAACCATATAATGCCCAACAATTTGAATTAATTCAAATCATGGATTTCATCGCAACTACAGGTTAATAAAATAAAATTAAAATTAAAAATATGGTCGAAATTAAATGCTTATAACTCAAAAAGTAATTGGTGTAGAAAGACGAAATAAAAATCACCTGAAAGAATACATTCTCAAGATACTGATATCGTAATTAACCTGGCCATAAGGGATATTTCGTCAACATATTTTATTCAACCCTCATGAATCATAAAGCAACTAACTATTGACTAACGCGTTTTCATTGCTAAACCTTGTCATTTAACCAGTTCTCCAACTATGTTTAAGAGATGGTATTTAAATCGAAACCAAACATAATTGAAGACTTGCGGCAATTGATACGTGAAGTAATCGATATTCTTTAGTTGCTGCAGTCGCTAATTTTGAAAAATGGATTAATCTCTGTATTAAGCAGAGCGGTGGCCATTTCGAGCACTTGTTATAAACTGAATATAAATTGAATCTACACCAATTACTTATTAAGTTATAAGCATTTACTTTCGACCAGTTTTTTGTTGGTCACCCTGTATAAGAGGTGGGAAAGAGCTTCTCTTCATAGTTTTGAACTTGTTATCATTGTTTATTATATTTCAGACCAAGTTTTTTTTAAATAATATAACTACTATATATCATATACTATATTATATAAAGTTATTAATAATAAAATAGATAATCTTTCGGCCAAATGTCCGTTCGGCCAAGTGTCCCTAAACCATATTGATGAATATAATATCAAGAAACATTAAATAATATCTCCTCATCGAAATAAACTGTAATTCGTACATAAAATCAATACGTAATTCAGAGAGAAATGCAATCATGCACTAATCGCTTTCTAACGTATATACGAACTAACAAATTGTCTTGGTTTTAGCAAATAGTATCCGAGGTAAGTTCCCCCTCCTCCTCAAAAAAAAAAAGTATACATTATATGAATTTGTTGAAATGCGAGGAAATTCATGATTAGGAAGAAAATTAATTGTTGTGCACTATTCGCTTGTAGTTCGTAATATGGATGGATACATACACATTATGTACACATCAAAATATATTTTCCTTTTACAAAATAACTTCCAATTCAATGGAAATAAAAAGTAATAAATATTAAACGGAGGCTAAATGTTTCACATTGAATAAAAGTCTTTAATTTTACGCCAAATCTACTTTCGGCCAACTGTCCTTCGGCCAAGAGTCCGCAGTCTCCGCACACGGTTTTGATTATATTGATGTCCCTTTTTCAACTTTGAATATACATCCAGCCTCTTGTTCTCTATTTATCTGTCTCTCTCTTCAAAGTTATTAACAAATGTTGTGCATAGTATTTTTATCAAGAAATATGTTTTTCTTAAGTATTCATTGAGCTAAAAAGAAAATATTGTTACCTCGATCTCGTTCGCGGCTGGAAGGATGATGAAGGCATCTGATCTCTGGATCGACAGAGCCATTCGCTAGTGGCACCAAGGAGATTCTCTTGGATTGTTCATTGTCTCAACAAGGCGTCTACCTAAGGACTTCATTTTTGAGGAGGTCGTACTGCCATACACCCCTGTGTCCTCTATAGCAATTGGTTCAAAGATGTAAGCATCACCAAGGACGCAGTATATCTGACGGCCCGAACTTCGGAATATTTGAGGTGTTTCTTGACAAATGTGTCGACAAATGTGCAATCCCCAGTCAGACTCTTTCCATTCATGTAAGGAAACACAAGCTTAGAAGGCTCAAGCACTGAAGGGAGTCATGCTCTCTGCAAAGCCCCTTTTACAACATCATTCTTACTTCAAAACATTCAATAGTCGAAAAAAATCTACTGGTAAAAACTAAGAGTACTTTGTGAATCTACATATGACATTCATATTTGAACCCGCTAATAAAATTACGAAAGGAGCGCAAATGCAATATTTCCTTAGTGCAGTATTTTTTTAGATTCACCTATGCTGGAGTCAGGCTCCAATAATATAAAATCTGTGTAGATTCTTAAATAGTGCGGGCGAGAGAAATGAATATAGAAATAAATTAATTGTCTTAGCATTCAAATAATGTAGATACATACTGTTAGATATCTAATTTAAATGTAATTCTATTGCCGGCATGTGCAACCAGAGCAACAAATTCGATACAAACCGATATCGAATCGATTTGGGCGTGTTTGTTGGGAACGGTTGTCCGGGACAAGGTCATGGCTATATATAGATAACTATAACCTGGTACAGTAGATACGGCTAAGACTAAACCGTGACAGTTTGTTAGTTAGTATATACGTCATTCTCAAATACATATTAATTGTGGGACACAATTTTACTATTAATGTAATGGGAAAATATTATTTGTAGCTTCAATAATATATGCATATGGAAACTATTTATATATTATTGAAATAAACGAACATCAGGAGTAAGTCAATGTATTTGATCGCTACTGGACATGTTCTGTTTCGTGAACATGTCCAATTTCATGGACATGTTCTGCACATGCCCAATTGCACCACAATATACAGAATAAAATTAGTATTGACAATAGAGTGTTTTGTTCAAGTGACGTCATCAAAGCACCACACCAAGATCTATATTAAAGGGATAAATAATATCTACAAATCGGTAGATTTTATACTTTTGCTCTATAGTGACAATGAATTAACAATTTGAATGACTTAATCCACTATAATTATCATTTATTTTATTTTGAAGAAATGTTCTGATGACGTCATGTTCAGAAAACACTTCGATTGTCTGTACTTATTTTGTATATTTCACTTGGCACTCTCTTATAAGTTATAACTTCATAAGTCATAATTCATTACAAGCATTACAAGCCCGACATCAGTACAGATATGTGCATAGTGCTGCTATTATTTACAGATGCTTTGTTCGTAATAAATTTGCCTTAATACCTTATAGTCTGCATACTGATGGATGTGGGAAATTTTGTCTCTGATTTGATGCTGAGTCGCTATTCGATGGAGAGCTAGGTAATTTTTTGACAATACTATAAGCAGATATTTAAGGTGTGTAGGTAGTCTTATCCAGTCTATAGCCAATTAGGGTGTACGATTGGGTAAGTTCAGAGTTATCGGACGGATCCACATTCTTTACCATATTAGAAAAATTGTATAATTTAACATTCAGTCAGGAAATGTAACCTTTGGTCACTGGTCATTAAATTATAAATGTCATTGATCATACACCGTCGTCATGACGATCGCTCTATTGATCTATAATTAGCTCAGTTGACTAATATAGATCAATTGCGCTAAGCACTCGAAAAATAGTAAAGCTAAAATTAGTGAATGGTTTTACATATTTTTAAAATGCAAGTAATCATTGTATAATACGTAATAGTTGTTCAATTATTGTTACAATAGTTAGCGACTGAAGACTTGTTTTTTTTAAGGCTGTCAAATCATCATAATTGGGTGTTGTAATTGACAATGCTATTCTCATATCTTGTTGTACAGCAATTGTTTTTTTTTTACTAGGATTGATAACACATACTCGCGCATTTTACCATTAATGTGCACCGAAAATCTACAAGGTTCTTAACATTAAACTTCACCAGCAGCAATTCATAGGTACGAAAGTCAATTATATCATCGTTACACATGTCTGAATCATCAAAATAGTTGATATCATAAATGAAAGAGGTTCGAATTCAAGTGTAAACATTGAGACTCTCAGATCCAATTCAAGACTTATAGTGTCACTGCTTGTAGCTGGGAACCACTTATAGGGAGAGAACAGCGTATAATTTCAGTTGGTCAGCTGTGAGGGGAAATTGGGTAATATACTTTTCAAATTCCCTTCATAAGTTTAAAACTCCACATGATTTTTCTCCAGTTAAATTAATGAATGGGTATTTTAAAACTATGTTTCCTAATTTTCACAATAATTTAATGAGTATTCAAACTTTGAAAAATAAATAGGAACTAAGCGTTAAAAGAAGATTGTTTGAAGTTTCATCAGATTCAATTCAATAACGGTTTTTTTCAGTGGCGGCTTGACAAATATGGAGGACGAAGAACTCTACTATGGCGGTACACATGAACCAAACAGCAATCGTAGTAATGATCGTGACAGAAGAAACGCAGCAATATATAAAAGATCTACTCGTGGTTTTGAACGAAGTAATAATGAAACTATCCATGACAACGGTGATCAATACAATAAAAGAGGTCAATACAATGGAAGAAATCAATACAGAGGAGGAGGTCAAATCATTAATGGAGGTCAACGCAGTGGAAGAGGTCAACGCAGTGGAAGAGGTCAACGCAGTGGAAGATGGCAAAATAGTAGAAGAGATCAGCACAGTGGCGATGGCAGCTATGAATTTCGTGGATATCCTGAATCTAATGTTACGAATCCCAGAGGAGCTCATAGTGACAGAAGAGGTAACTATTCAAAAGATTGACTGATGGTGAACTAACTTCAAAGATTTGTTTTTCATATTAGTAATTAATAACATTTTTATTTCGTA
Source organism: Caprella mutica (assembly GCA_947561585.1). Taxonomy (NCBI): domain Eukaryota; kingdom Metazoa; phylum Arthropoda; class Malacostraca; order Amphipoda; family Caprellidae; genus Caprella; species Caprella mutica. The sequence continues at coordinate 11,919 of CANNZV010002742.1, read as the reverse complement.
GGCAACAGAAGGTCTAATGGATCGAGAGGTGGCAAAACTCGACAAGCTGAGAGGTAGAAATATTTTTCTTATTTGTGTTCTAATTTTAATCTTATTTAGTTATTTATATTTTGCATCTGTGCTTCACACGTATTTAAATAACATCTTGAATCGAAAAAGATTATTCTAGTATATCTTAGACATTAGTTAGTTACTGTGTCCTCATTTCGAAACTTACTATATAATTTTCTTTAGTTTTAATCTGAAATATTGTTTCTAATGTATAATGCCACCATTAAACAAACTGAATGGTTTTGTGTCCATTTTACAATGTGTGGCTTTCTATTTATCTCTTGACTAGATGAAAAATGGCAGCTATATTATTTAGATGTTTACCAAATTTCTATTTTATATTTTAATGAGCTAAAGTGCCTCTATGGTTACATTCAATGAATAATTAACAGATATTGATTACAGTATTTTTTTTTTTTTTTTGAAAAATGATTATAAATAAATGTCTAACTATAAGTACCTAACTTAGTAAATTTTCAATTCTGTCAAACCGTATCAATTAGACTTCAGATCGAACAAATCTAGAGTTCATGCAGCTATCACCTACATTGATAATCTATATAATCGTCTTGATACAGGTGATCCTGTATTCTAAATATTCTTGGATTTCAAAAAACGCTTTGGACAGAGTTAATCATAATATTTTGCTTTGGTTTTAGAGGTTTAATATACAACTGGATCATTTTTAACTAATGAATCGATTGCATTGTGTAAAAATTGATGATTCGTGCTCTAGTAACGTTTTTATTGAGCATGAAGTTCCTCACAGTAGTGTACTCGAGCCACTCTTATTCTTACTATGGATCATTGATCCATAGTAAGAATAAGAGTGGCCCGAGTAAGTTTACCTTTTGTTTGGTCGGGGGGGGGGGGGGGTTACGAAGGGGGGTGTTCCTATGCTTTTTTTACATCTATTTATGTTATTCATAATATTAATATTCAACATTTTCACTAGTTAAGATCTTTTTTTTACATGGTGTACGTGGTTTTATTACTGCCGAGCGGCCATTCAATTATGTGGGTAACGATTCTTCCTAGAAAGAATAATTAATTTGTTTAATTTACTGCTTACGTTACTTGTCAATAATAATCATTAATTTCTTCGCTTCATTGAATAACATCAAATCAAATATCGTACCAAAATAACAAGGTTAATAAAAACACAAATATAGTTTAAATTATATGAACTCTAATTAAATAATAGATCAGACAAAAGGTTCAAGAAAATAATGAATTCTACATTAATATCGTAATTATAATTTAAATAATCAATGATCTACCTATATGGAGGACTGATAGGTGATAGCCTAATTGAGCAAGTCCAATTTGTCAAACTACTCGGGGATTCTTGGATGAGCAACTTGATTTTTTATGAACATCAGTATATTTCTACTGAGATTTCTAGATCCATTTTGATACTGAACAAGATTATGCATTTTTTCCTCTCTGCACAATGATTAAATTGTACGAAACACTTGTTCAGCCTTATGTAGTATTGTATGATATTAATGTAAGATACAGCTCCCCTATTGATACAACGATGAAATTATATTCATAGCTCAGAAATGTGCAATTAGAATAGTTTACAATTTCTCTTACTATGGTCACACTCAAACAGGCAATTTTTTTAAAATTGAATTATCTTTTTCAATACCACATCAGTAGCCAAAGCAATACCAAAGCAATCAATCTTGGTACTGATGTACGGTGTAGAGCAATTTGCCGTGGGGACAATTAGTGGTAGAAAATAAACTTGTCACGGACAATTCGTCGCAGAAAATTTGTCGCGGACAATTCGTCTCCTTCTTTTCCATTTCGCCATATTTCATATCATTAATAAATTTTATATTTCATTTCTCTAAGGAACTCACCATATTTTCCACTTCTTCAAATTCTTCCCAATAATAAATGATGCAATATTTGCAACAAATTATTTGCATTTTCTTATTTTTCTATATAGGTTACCATAAAAGCTGGCTCTCATCTTCCTTGGGCTTCAATACTTTAATCATTCATACTAATTGTAATCATTTAAATATTTATTTTTATTCTGTTCCTGAATAAATTATTGTTCATATAAACAGTCAAACACTTGATTATGTTTAATATTTTATTGAATAGTGTAGCCACCACTTTCTTTTTCTTTTCAGATTACTTCTTCGAGTCTCTTGTTATTAGTTTTCCTTCAGCGATATAGCCTTCATTTTGAAACTGATGTTATTTTTAATTATTAAATTGACCTCTAGACTGAATAATAATATAGATAGAAAACAACTCATTTTTCTTCAGATCTACTGTAAATTTAACTTTGAAGTTTTATATAAAATCATATTACTTGATCAACATTTTATCTAATTTTTTTCCTAACCTCTTGTCAAACACTGTTCTTATCATTCTGACTTTGTTACTTTCTGAATTTATATGATAATTTGTAGTATTCTTGTAAACTCTGATGGTTCACATGCCACTTTCATTTTTGAATAAAGCTACTTACCTATTAAAATTATTACATGATCATTCAATTGCTAATTATTTCAAAGCTATTTAGAATTCATTCTTCCACATCTTTACAGAGAATATAAAAGAGAGAACCCAACTGGTGTGAAAGAAATGGAAAAGTGGCTGGAAAATCCTCCGGACATGATAGTTTCTGACATTAATAGTGAAAGATCTGGCTTCAAACTATTGATTGAAGAGGGGAATTTAAACTCTAATAAAATGAATCTTCTTATGAAAATATTAGGGAAGGCTTCAACTAGTCAAACTGCTAAACATGGACTCAATGAAATATATTCTACCTTGTTCACAGATAACTTCATGAAAGAACTTATCTATCACAATGTATCACTCTCATCCTCGGAAGATATGTCAATTGAAGATTTTCTTGTGAATCAGTTAACTTTATTGAACGCATACAGTAAAGCAATGCCAACGCATGCTATTGATCATATTTTGAAAGTTATAAAGCAGGTCAGTATGATCTTATTACATCTAAAAACGATGCAAAATGTCGATGTGCAATCACTTGAAGAAGGTTATGATAAACTGAAAGAGTACTGCAATAAGTTCAAAAGGAAAGAAGAACCTATGCAATCTAAAAGACCACGTCATTATGATGATCTCGCAAGGTTCGATGATTATGAACATCCTGAAAGTTTCAGAGACCTCTCAGTTGTTCCAACCATGGAAGATATTGTATATCCTGGGAGACCTTTGATTAAGAGGAACTTAGTTGATAGAGGTTATGAAGATGTTGAAACTTACTTGGATGTTCATTTTCGGTTACTCAGAGAAGATTTTATTGGTCCTCTAAGGGAAGGGATACAGAAGTATCATGCAAATAATGAATCCAAAGTAAATGACATTAGAATTTACCAGAATGTACAAGTTAGTGGATCAGACATTATAAAGGGAAGGTTAATCTACTTTATGAAACTTCAGTTAAAAAAGAAATTGAATATAGAGTTCAGCAAGAGACTTCTTTTTGGCAATGTTTTATGTTTGACTCATGATAATTTCCAAACTTTCTTTGTATGCACAGTATCTGAGAGAAATGAAAATAAATTGAGAAATGGAGTAATTGGGGTCTCTCCTGTCGATCTAGACTGTGCATTTGATTATTCTAAGAAGTACATCATTGCTGAGTCTCGTACTTTCTTCACCGCTTATAAACCTGTCTTGGAAGCATTGCAAAATATTGATGAAAGTAACTTCCCTCTTGCCGATCAAATTGTGTATGTTGATGATGATGTTCTTCAACCTCGTTACTTGATGCAGCACAACTATCAATATGATCTAAGGGTAGTAAAGGATACTCGGTTTATGAAAGATGACAATGACAAAACAAAACTCCTCTTATTTGGTAATAGTTCATCTTCCCCGCCAATTGGACACTGTAGTCTAAGCAGTATTCACATCAATACACCTTTGGAATTTTGGCCTCCAAAAGAAAGTTTCCAGTTTGATGCATCCCAAATGAAAGCTTTTCACTCTGCATTAACCAAAAGATTTGCTATCATCCAAGGTCCACCTGGTACTGGTAAGACATTTTTGGGATTGAAAATAACCCAAGTTCTGCTTCACAATTCCAGTCATTGGTCTCATAAGAATGATGATGAAGAAACTGATGAAGTAACTGATTCTATACCAATTTTGGTTCTGTGTTACACAAATCATGCTCTAGATCAATTCCTGGAAGGAATGCAAAAATTCACTAACAGAATTGTCAGGATAGGTGGAAGATCTAAAAATGAAGAAATTCAGAAATTTCAAATTAAAAATTTTGAGAGTACACTCTCGAAGAGCAGGAAGATGCCTAGCAGTATTCACCATCGTAATCATGAAATACGGGTAGAAATTGGTCAGGTTGAACATTTGTATCTGTCTGCTAAGAATGAAATAACTAAACTGCTGTCTATCAAGGGAATACTTAAATTGTCTTTCTTGAAGTCATTTGGTATAATACCCGAGTACATTTCAAATCAGTTCCAAAATGACTCCTCTTTTATGGACTGGATTGTTGAATGTACTTCTCCAATATCTTACCCTATAATTCAAGAGAATTCTGCACAAGAAAAAGCTACTGGAGAGTCTGATGAAGAATTTTTCGATGCTATGGAACTACAGAGAGAAGAAGAAGCTAATAGAATGATTGATGATGACGATGAAGATTACGAGCCACATACCTATAAACCTCATGAAGAAACTCATTGGCGATCGTTACAAAATGATTACATTATCACTAATTTTATACTTGAAGACATGAAGAATGATAAAATCAGCAAACATCCAAACTTCACTCTTAAAATAACAACAATTGAGAAAAAACTCCAGAAGCTTAATCAAGCTATGGATATGTTCGCAAAATGGCCTAGAATGAGACAAATGACAGGCAATGAAAATGTTTTCTCTCTCTCTTTTGATGACAGGTGCATGCTTTACGGTACTTGGAGAGAATCACTTCGCCTGATTTTGGCTAGTCGTTTACAGCCCATTGAAGAGCGCTATAAGAAATTGTATGCTATGCAAGATGAGATTAGGATGACAAGACATCTGTATATTGCTCGTCAAGCTGATGTTGTTGGAATGACCACAACTGGAGCTGCACAAAATTGTTCAATGATTCAAGATCTTAAACCTAAGATTGTGATAATAGAAGAGGCTGCAGAAATATTGGAAGCCCACATTGTGACTTCACTACCGTCTAGTTGTGAGCATTTGATCATGATAGGTGATCACCAGCAACTAAAACCAAGTACTGCTGTATATGATCTGGCTAAACAGTATAATCTGGAAGTATCTCTGTTTGAAAGAATGATCAAAAATAATCTTTCATTTGAAACATTAGAATTTCAACATCGTATGAGACCTGAAATTTCAGATCTTCTTGTTCCCACGATATATCCTAATCTGAAAGATCACGACTCTGTTACCGGAAGACCTAATATTTTGGGCATGACGAAGAATATCTTCTTTTTGAAGCATGATGAATACGAACTGGGAGAAATCGATGACAACAACAGTCACAGTAATGAGTTTGAAGCTCAGTTGGTAATAAAACTAGCCAGACATTTGGTGTTGCAAGGATATTCAACAGATCAAATAACGATTCTGACTCCGTATTCTGCACAGTTCTTCCTATTACGGAAGATCATTCGAGACTATAATATTTGTAGTGGCTTAAGAATCAGTATTGTTGACAATTTTCAAGGAGAAGAGAATGACATAATTCTTTTATCTTTGGTTAGGAGTAACTCTCATTGCAACGTTGGATTTCTCAAAGTTGAAAACCGTGTATGTGTTGCTCTTTCGCGTGCGAAGTTTGGAATGTATATAGTGGGCAATATGAATCAACTGTGTTCTGCAAATCCAGTCCTATGGCCTAAGATCAATAACTCTTTAGAAGAACAAGGTGCAATAGGAAGAACTATGAAATTGAAATGTCAAAACCATCCAACGGAAATCAGTGTTATAGCACGCGGAAAAGATATTATGTTCAGGTCACCAGAAGGTGGGTGCAGAAAACTTTGCAATACTAAGATGTCAAAATGTAATCATATATGTTCCAGAGTCTGTCATATTCGAGATAAGAATCACGAACAATTGAAATGTGAAGAGGACTGTGAGAGAAAATGCCCAAAGAGAAATCACGACTGTCCTGCAAAATGCTATCAGGAATGTCCGCCATGTGGTGTAAACTTCGAGAGAGAGTTACCCTGTGGTCATACGCATTCGTTCGCTTGTCACATTCCTAGGAGTGATTACAACTGTCCAACACTAGTTGAGAAAAAAATGAGACCTTGCGAACATTCTATTAAAGTTGCTTGTCATGTAACACAAATCGATTCTTGTCCAACAAAATGTGACGTCAGACTTGATTGTGGTCATGCCTGTAGATACACATGCCATGTAGAAAATGATCCAAAACATTTGAAATATATTTGTTTTGAAAAATGTTCCTTGATAAAGAAAGATTGTTCTCAAGATCACAAGTGTAAATTACTTTGCTATGAGAATTGTGAAGAATGTAAGGTGATGGTTGAGAAACAAGCTCCTTGTGGTCATAAAATTACTGTTCAGTGCAATATTAATATGGACACTTACGTGTGCAAGCAGAAATGTAAAAGGATGATTCCTAGTTGTGGTCACTTCTGCAAACGTAAATGTTCAGAGCCTTGTGGTGGATGTCAAGAAATGGTCATGAAAAATATTCCCGACTGTGGCCATCAGGCAAAGGTTAGTTATTGAATTTTGAATTACTTTTTTAATCAGAATACCTTGTTGAATATATTTCACTTATTATAATTCCTCATCTGATGTAGATATATATATATATATATATATATATATATATATATTTTAAACCTCTAGGTGAAGTGCTCTTCGACTCCAAGTAAAACAGATTGTCTAAGCAATGACTGTCTCATGATTTTGCCCTGTGGCCATAAATGTGACAAAAGATGTAAAGAGTCCTGTACGGAAACTTGTAAAAGTCCTGTTCGAACAGAATTCACTTGCCCTAAGAATCATCCTATAAATTTGCCTTGTTACCTTTCTTCTTCTATCACAAGTAAGTTGTATAATTCTAAAACTGGATTTATTACACTTTGGTCAGCGGTTGTTGTCTCCATGCTGAATATGCTCAAATGTATTCCCAAATTACTGGCAAAAATTTCAACTTCTTACTTTTGAAATTTGGTATCTGTGATAAATTCATATTGTACAAAAACGATGTAACTTCCGGGATGATCTCACAATTTTGTAACTGGATAGGCTAGAATATCATTGGATTTTTTTTGTAATATATTGTTATTTTTCTATTTTGTAAGAATCTGAAGATGCATGGGAGTATTGCAGCTCTAACTGTGGCTCTAAATTGGACTGCGACCATTTCTGTTTGGGAAAATGTGGCGAATGTCTCCATGGACGCCTTCACGTCCTCTGCAAGGAAAAGTGTGAGAGGACACTTGTTTGTGGTCACTTGTAAGTAGTATTAATATTTATGCTGTTGGTAAATATTTGTTTGTTTAATAATCATGTTTTGTGAACATTTCTTATGAGCACTGCAAATTAAATAAAAGATTCATGGATATATTAGAGTCCAAATGGAAATTCTGACCAACCACTCTCTACTTGATATAAATCACATAAAATAAATCCTTTGATTTGCACGTTGTACATAGTTGATAGTCGTAGATTTAATTTTCATACGTTATTCATGAACGATTATTTATTATACATTTTACGGATCCATGAACTTCTCGTGTTTTGTTCATGACGTAGCTTAAATAGTCACTTTAAGAAGACTGCAAATAGAAATATAGAATGTAGTGGATGATGTAATATAATTATCTACTGAAATCTGTATTATTTCCAGGTGCAAAAGTCCATGCAGCGCCGCTTGTCCTCCATGCCAAGCGAAGTGTCAGTGGAGTTGCAAGCACAGCAAGTGTAACAAAACTTGTGGAATGATGTGCACTCCTTGCAATCAGTTGTGTGAACCTTCTTGTGAACACAAAGAACCATGTGGCAAAAAATGTGGTGAAATTTGTGACTGTGAGCCGTGCGATAAACCTTGTCCCGAGAAACTACCTTGTGGCCATGATTGCATCGGTCAGTTATAATTTTAAACATGAGTATTAAACGTGGTAAATACTTTAAGTTTAAACCTTTATCGTTGAGAAAATAATTTTCATACTCATTTAATGACTAAATATGATCATAAAAATGATAAGAGTTTAGTTGATTAGCATTTATGTTCACTTTTTATTTGGTGTTTTTTTCGCTGCAGGGTTTTGCGGTGATCCCTGTCCAGAACTCTGCAGAATTTGCCATTTGGATCAACTCACTGAAGTTCCTCTGCTGATGAATGAAGAGGACCTAGATGCTAAGTGAATATGTTACGCTTCTAAATATTCGTTTATCCTTGTCAAAGGTTTCTTAGAGGAGCACTAATTCATCAACTGAACATGGATTCAGTTACTTTTTCTCGAAAGAGTATCTCAAGATGAGACTCGTTTTGGTTCTCTTTTTCATATGTAAAGTATTCCCAATTAAATAAAATCTTAATTGGTCCAAAACCTCTAGAATAACCTGATAGGAATATCATTATACACGTATCCGCACATTTCTCGGAAAGTGAGTGTTAACTAGGTTCTGAACTAATCTGACCTTGAGAATAATTTTTTCTACTGTAACTATAATAATAGAAATTATTGATTGGCATATTATGACTCAAATATGAACTTAAATATGACTTAAATTTTCATATAAAGGTCGACTTCAAATGCGGCGGCTGTAGCCGCGCGGATAGAGCAGTGTGGCTCTCCTTTTAAGGTTGAATTCCAATGCGGTAGCTGAAGCGTCTAGAGCCGCTTGGCTTTCCTTTTGGACTGCTATCCGATATATCTATCCCATGTACCCCATTCCAATGGAGCGTCCACAGCTGTATGGCCGAAGCGGCTCTAGGCCAGCAGCTCGAGCCGCCACAGCCACCGTGGCTAGTAGTAATTTTTACAGTTCTATCCTATTTTTGAAAACTGACAAAAATTTGCTTTTAATTCAGGTATCTTCGTTACTGCTTCCATTCAATATTAATAATTTAATTGATATTAATAAATAGTTAAATCAATTTTAATTAATTAAATTAACTTTAATTAAATAATTAATTAATATTAATAAACAAATTATCATTAATAATTTAATTCACATTGTTAGGTAAACTAGTATAAATAAATTGATTAATTATGTGAAACTGACGGTCGTAGAACGGCTCTAGCCGCTTCAGCCGCCGTATTGGAAGTCCACCTTTAAAAATAGAGCTAGTCAGAGTTTGAACACCGGAAAGCTTCCCGTGGTTTATGTTTTTTACGATTTTTGCGTCTTTCTTCCAGGTTTGTCAAGTTACTTGATTGTGGTCACATCATTGAAGTTGAAGGACTCACTTACTGGCTTCAAAAGGGAGAAGGTAAGTTTTTTAAATTATATACATCACCTCTATCGATCGGATGACAAATAAATTCTTATTTTCAAAGGCATTTTTATATAGCATTATGATGGTTATAAAAATTAAGGGCTCGTAAATAGTCTGGAGTCTGTTCTTGATATAAATATGCCAAAGTTACTATTAAATTGCCCTTATTTATATGGGACTGATAGTTAATTATCACCTATTTTCTAGGTAGGTGAGGCTTGTTAATAAACTTATCCCATAGAGCAAAATAAGTCTCCGGGTTCTTTTATAATTATTGTTCTACCTTGAGGGGTACTATTAGTGGAATTCTATAAACTGACAAATGTCTAAACGGTAAAAGTTTTTAGGAAGTAAATTAAACAAAAGGAAGTTCTAAATGATTGTAATCAGATTTAAGTTGAAATAATACAAAGTTCTAAGACTTACGCACCAGTCTTTAAATAAGCACAACACAAGTTTAGACAAGTTTTAAATAAACTAGGGGTTGAGTAAGCTGAGGGATTTAAATAAATAAGGGTTTTGAGTAGCCAACTCACGGAAACCCGTCGACGGACAAAGTCCGACCGAACTTGTTCCGACCAACCAGTCTTCAGGAGACTATCGCGAACTATGAACACTTTAGTTAGGTGTCAACGGTATTTAAAGGGTGGACTGGAGGGTCCAACCTTCCAGTGAGTGAATAAACTTCTGTTAAGGTACTGATAGTACTTTTCAAATATGTTTTTCTACTCACTGCAGATAGAAATAACACACAATGCATTATTCGAATTTAACACTCTAGTGGTAATGGCTTCTATACGAATAACATATAGATCGAACAGATTTACTAATAGTTCATTTTAGTGAAACCTGATTTGCTAATAAACATCCAAATTTAAGCATACTATTTGTTAACTTAATACATGGTCAGAAATGTTGAAAGTTCCTAACTATTAATTAAGTATTTCAATTAGAATAATTGAAATACTTACTTAATTCCTCTTAAATTAATTAAGTATTAATTTCAATTCTATCTATAGAAAAAGAACTCAATATTTCTAAGTTGTATAACTGATTTACAAAGTTCATGAAGTTATATAACTTAGTACAAATTATAAAGTTATATTCCGAGTTATATTAGCGGCTTACATCAAAGCTATTCGTTTATAATTATATTCGAGCTCCTAGCATGAGAAAAACATGACCGTAAATTTAAATAGCATTTCCTCTAAGTGAGTGAAAGATTAAAAAGATTATGCCAGATTAAATGATTATCAAATTATAGAAATTGAAAGATTAACTAAAGATACAAGTTCAGCGTATTAACAATAGATGATTGTTAATTAATAGTTACATTAAAGTTATATTTAAGTTATATTCTACCAGAAGGGGAAAAAGTATTACAGCTTGAAGCCATCAATTATATAATGTTCATACATTCTTGTGAAAAATTGAAAAGTTACCCTAGGTTTACCTATAAGGTGAAGAGTAAACTCAATTACTTTATAGACGTTCTTGTTCTTCCATGGAGCCGATTCTTCAGAGACAACTTGTGAGATGTTCAGATAGTATTTTGCTGGTCTATAGGATTCAGTATTCAAAGCTTGATTCGATCATCTGATCAACTTCATGTAGGTGTTCGGGTGGGCTACCGATTTTGAGGGATATAACACCTCCATGCATGGTAGAACAAGAACGTCCATCAAGTAGTAGAAGGCACCTTTCACCATAGGGGTAAACTTTGGGTAACTTTCCAATTACTTATATTACTTTTGTTCTTCATGGAGCCGGTTCTACAGAGGCAACTTGTGATATTTAAAAGCATCAGATGATCGATTAAAAAGAGAAATCTTAAAATGTCTTATTTATACCGTAGTGCTTCCTTAACATTTCTATGTTCGTCCAAATTGCAATCTTTACCAGCTACCTTGCATTACCATTAGTCACAAAGCTATTTAGGAGCATTTAAGATAACGGACCAGAAATGAACCAAGTAAGGATAACGGACCAGAAGTTGAGCTAGTAAAGAAAACGGACCAGATATATGGTAATTGAAAGAATTAATGAAAACAACATAGTTTCCATTAGCTTTAATATAAATTTTCTTTAGTTTTTTATTAATATAAAACCTAATAAATGACTAATTGGTCTCCTTCTGGGAAATCTTACTAAATTTATGAAGTGTAGCACAAGAGAAACGACGAAAAAGTTGTACATCCTTTAAAGGATGTTGGATAAGCCTAATTCCCTATCCAGTGATGTAAGTGTGAAATATCTCTTTCTTCTTGTGATTTATGTTAATTTCGTTTATGATAATTAGGCTAACTGTATATTTTGATAACAACTTGACACTAATCAATTGAAGTAAATATTTGATTTTCATACAATTGAAGTATAAATTTGTTTTGTGATACAAT
>CANNZV010002741.1:0-86190 GCA_947561585.1 Caprella mutica | reverse complement strand
ACTCTTTTCTCTGATACTACATCATCACAGTGACTCTTTTCTCTGATACTACATCATCACAGTGACTCTTTTCTGTGATAGTACTTCATCACAGTGACTCTTTTCTATGATAGTACATCATCCCAGTGACTCTTTTCTATGATAGTACATCATCCCAGTGACTCCTCTCTCTGGTAGTAACTCATTTTACTAACATTTTACTCCGTTACCAAATCAAATTTACTCTCAGATGGACTTATACACTATAATTATTATGGCATAAATAATGCGAAAGAGAATACTTACCTAATTATAACATTTGATTTCATCAATACTACTATACCAGTATCTATAGTTACTTACCTCATTTACTAATGTTAAATTATATATTTATTGAGATGAAAAAACTCTAACAACTTGACAGTTTTTCCGTGTAATCCAGATTTGTACAGCTCCTGTCAAACAGTTTTTGTAAGAACTGTGTTCTGTAGGTATTCATTGAGTTCTACAGTTATTTTAGGAGCTGAGTTTGCTTTAGCAATTCGATTTAGGGTTCGACAGTGTCTCTCAGACAACTTCAAATTTCGTTCAGACCCTTACTTTGCTTTTGAAATGTATTTCTTCTCTTTCAAAGGAAGCCATTAGGTTTAAGACAGTGCCTATTGAAACGGCTCAGCATTTGGGCAGTTCCTGTTACACTAGCGCCTGTCAAACGAGCACCAACAATTTAGCCTTTTTGAATGTCCAATAGGTATGATATTTTAATAAGGTTGAAGTCAATTTTATTAAAGCCATCTACCCTTAATCCACCCATCAATGCTCAGTGTTGCGTAGAGGCAACATAAAAATTATACACTGAGAAAAATCGCTTGAGTCAAGGCAGGCAAAATTCCAATATTGGTGTCTTTTTTCTTGCTTGCGTAGTCAATCACCTAAGTCAATCTCACTATGAATTGGGAGTCAATATGACTCTTGTTTTTGAGTAAATATTAGGATGAGTCAAATTGACTCACATTTTGAGTCGGCTTTTGGGACAAATTATAAACTCATATTTTGAGTCAATTTGACTCGTATTTTTTTCAGTGTATTTTAACCCTTTTGATGTAATTTATACTAAAAAAGTCAGCATTTACCTTTTCATTATAAAATTTCTACAATTAGTCAATTGAATAAATGAAGATCCAGCGGTTCTAGGTCTTTTCGCCGAAAAAACCTTCGCCGCAAGACATTTTCGCCTAATAACACTTCCGCCGAAAACATTACAATTATTTACCTAAATAAGGTATACTTTTTTTATAGTAAAAAATGGTAAAGTAAACATTTTATCACTATCAAACTTGACCGGGAGGAGCAAGCCCGGAGCAAGATTAAATAAAAAAAAACTCCATAATCTCAGCTAAACTGTCTGGCATTCTCTGTGGACGAAGATCATAATTCAGATCGAATCACTGAGATCTTATTGTATAATTTAACTCTATCAGTGCTCTGCAGCTGGTTTAACATTACAATTTAACCCGCCCACTCAATCTCCAAATATTCATGTATTTGATAAAACTGGCAAGACGAAATGTGAGCAGAATTCAAGGAATGAGACATCGAGGGATATCAGTCACATCACCCCACATAGCAACAATAGCACAGCCTGTAGGGACTGGTATCCAACCATCAGAAGTAGAGGGGGAAGAATGAAATGGGATTGAGAGTGGAGAGACCTGAATAGAGAATAGGTAAGGCTTTAAAGAGTCTACTGAAATGTTAACTTCTAGCAACATTGAAAACACTCAATAACTTTGTCCAGATTGAGAATCACACACATTACCCACCAATTCCTAATTATTGAAGATAAGCAGCATCTATACCCTCTGTATTGTATTGTCTTTTTCACGTTCAAGCATGTATTATTGTGATATTGAACACTCTCCGACATAAGACATGGAATTTACCCTCAAACTTGAAATATAGAGGAAACGAAACATCAAGTTCAAGGAAACGCCTCTTGACTATACCAGCCAATTCTGTTAATATGCCAAGATAATATAGAACAGACACCACTTGAGTTCTATCTCTGACAAAATTGGAATAGTTTATGAGATATAGCTCTGACTAAAGCGTCAAGTCAACATAAAACAGAATCTATCTATCTACATATCTATCTATCTATTGAGTACAATATTGCACGATATCACCCTCTTGTTAATGCCCAGTACACACTATCAAACTGCTATTAATTTGTTCAAAATTTCTTTAGTGCAATATTTAAAGAAACTGTACGTATAACCTCTCATTCATTATTGAATATTAATAATTGAACCATTTTGAACTAATGGCAATAAAAATTGCATACGTTTGCTCATTTGGTTAATTTTACTCTCATGTACAATAAGAATATTTATTATATACAACCTCTATTATTAAAGAAATATAGTGTATTGATGGTATAAAACACTTTGTATAAAACAGTGTATTACTTTGTGAAACATTATTCATAACTATAGTATTGCTACACATGAGTTTCGGAAACGGAAGAACAGCACCTGTTGAAAATTGAAAGGGGGAGAAAGAGAGAACCTGTAATGAAATGAACAACCATTTGTATATCCACATAGAAATATCATAGAGAAATAAGGTGTACTATATCAGCAGCTATTTCAAAGTTGTGAGGCTCTGTACTGTGCGGCATCTGTATCATCTGTTTCTATTTTCATTTCCATTGTATGGTGGAATTGGTATTTCAGACTTTAAGTTATTCTGACCTCTGGAATATTCTAAAAATTATACACAAACTATAAAATTAAAGTTATTATTATCTTGGCTAAATGATTTTTAGGAAGTATTATACACGTGTATATAATTTTACCATGGACCGAAATTTTACATGGAGTATAATACAGTGTACCTATATAGGTTGGAAAGATAATTGCTAGGTCTATTGAAAAAAAATCTATAGAAATATTTTTCTATAGAAAAGAACTTCTATAGAAATAGATTACTATGGAAAAAAAATCTATAAAATCTATTTCCATAGAAATGTATTTCTATATATAGAGATATATTTCTATAGAATAATATTTCTATAGAAATGTATTTTTAGAGGGAGTTATTTATGTCACAGAAAAATATTTTTATCTACAGAGATATATTTCTAGAGAAAAAAAATATTTTTGTAGAAAAATTATTCAATAGAAAAATCTGTCTCCTAAGAAATACTTTTCTATAGGCCTAGAAATTATTTTTCAAAATCTATATAGGTACACTGTATTATACTCCATGTGAGATATCGGTCCATATTAAAATGATATACAAGTGTATACTCTGTCCATCCTTCATCATACTATATCCACAGCAAATACTTTTTATGAAATTGGTTTTCTATAGAAAAAATTTTCCATAGATAAATTACACAAACTATATAATTCAAGTTATTATCAGCCTTAGCTAAATAATTTCTAGCGCGTGTAATAGAATGGACAGAGCATACACTTGTATACTATTTTATCATGGACCGATATCTTATACATGGAGCACAATACAATGTATCTATATGGTTTTGGAAAATAATTGCTAGTTCTTTTGAAAAATATTTCAATAGAAATATATATTTAGAAATAGAAATATTTCAATTCCAATAAACATACTAAGCCAATGTTCACCTGCGGAAGCTCAGATCTGATACAATACAGCTGCTTAGGCACAGTATCTAGTATTTAATTTCTTACTTCAATTCAGTTAGTTGTTCACTAAAGTCATTACCATGAATTTCTAGGTGCTATATTTTTTTGTTTTATCCAGTTGGTTGTGCGCTAAGGTTAATACCATGAAGTTCTAGGGGCTCTATTTCTCATTTCATTCCAGTTGGTTGCGCTCTAAGGATACCAGCATGAAGTTCTTTGTGCTCTATTTCTTAGTATAATCCATTTAGTTGAGCGCTAAGGTTTGTACCACGAAGTACAAGGTACTCTTTTTCTTAGTTCAATCCAAATGGTTGTGTGCTAAGGATACTAGCATGGAGTTGTAGGTGCTCATACTGACTAGAAAATCCAAAACATCCAAACAAAGTGAAAGGAACTGTTGAATAGTTTACTTTTTGTTTTAGTTTAAGTCAACAAATTACAGTTTACGCTGTTTTATGTTAAATTTTTTTTCAAAGGATTGTTTTTCTCTGTTAGTAAATAATCACAGACAATCATTTCTCTGATAGTACATCATCACTCTGATTTTTTTACTATGATACCAAATCAAATTTGCTCTCCGATAGACTTAAACTTTATAGTGATATAAGCATAAACAATGCAAAATAGAATACTTATAGAATTAGATAAATTGTTTTTATCAATACTAGTATTTAAGTTAATTACCTCATTTTCTTCTATTAAACTACATTTTCTATTTAAGTATAGACAATTTATAGGACTAGAACGAAAAAACTGAAACAATACGGCAGTTTTTCCGTAAAATCTAGATTTGCAGACCCCCTGACAAACAGTTGTAATATGAACTGTGTTCTGAAGGGGTTCATTGAGCTCTGTAGTGATTTCTGTAAGAATTCGATATAGAGTCCGTAGGTGATACGTAATTCATTACTATAGTATTGCTACACATTGGTTTTGGAAACAGAGTAACATCTGTTGAAAATTATAGGGGGTGGAATGGACCTTCTCTCAGTGAACCCCCTCCCCTGTAGATCACATACACCTGTAATGAAATGTATAACCAACGGTATGTATATCCAGATAGAAATATCTTAGAGAAATAAGGTGTACTATTTCAGCATTTACTCTCATGCTAATGTGATATTTATATATCAGTGCTAGTATATTGAAATTGATTATTATGAACGATCGGGGTCTTATAATCTTACTTCATATTTAATCAAATTAATTTATCTTTATCCAATTTTTCCTTTTCTTCTTTTCCATTTACGCTTGTTAACTGATTATTATCACATCAAAAGAGCCGAACTCCATTTTAGCATTGCTTGAATCTCTTGGGGGCAACTGTTAATAATGTCAAAATTCGCTTAAATTTTTCATATCAATTTTATACGACTGTTACAGAATTAATATCTAAAATATTATTTTTTGGCCTACTCTAACCTATTGGCCCACTCTAACCTAGGTGAATGAGTCATACCAAACCTGTGTAATGTGTGGCAGCTGTAACATCTGTTTCTATTTTATTTCCATTGTTCGGTGGAAGTAGTATTCTGACCATTTGTTAAACAATAATAAGTTATCATTAAATTTGGCTATATAATTTCTAGAAGTATAATTTTCTATAGAAAAGTATTTCAATAGAAAAATATTTGAATAGAAAAATGTTTCATTAGAAATATGTTTCAATAGAAAAATGTTTCAATAGAAAAATATTTCAATCGAAGGGAATTTCAACAAAATAATGTTTCAATAGATATATAATATTATGAAAATTGTTTCAATAAAGAAAAGTATTTAGTGTGGAAATAATATAAAAAAATCAAAAAGATGAAATATTAACTATTAAATTATTAATATTTTACTTGATATTTCCAGATACCCTATATAAATAAGCGTATAAGTAAACCAATTATTAAAATTTGAAAGAATATATTTATTTGTTTACATATCTAAATTTTTTTGTAAATTTAATGGTATTCATAAACTATAGGTACTTCAAATTAGGGAAATGGAACACTTTTTTCAGATTATTTCAATTGTAATTACAAATATAGTTTTACGTATTATAAACTACATCACACGCATTAAATAGATACTCTGAATAAATATTAAAGTGATATAACATTAGATTGCGTGAATTATCAGTTTAGTGAAATAACTTAAATTGAAATAATTCTCATGAGAATTTTACAATGTTTCTACTTGAAGGTATACGTAGCAATAAACAGTTTGTGATTAAATTTACAAATATGATGTAAATTGGAAAATTCAGCTACAAATTTTAGGAATAACAAACACTAAAAACAATATTGTATTTGTTAAAGTTAAAACTATAAAAAAAACGATAAAAAGTTTTTAAGGTAATTATCGATAGCCTGCTTATTAACTAAAAATAAGTTTAATTTCAATAGTCATATTACCTTGTGATGTCAAACTCTCTTCTGCGATTTTTTCACGTTTTTTACATAGCGAAAAACTGTTCGTTTTTACTTATACGCAAGTAATTAAATTTATACGTAATAAAAGTTTGTAAAAATAGTTAACGATGGCCTGTTTTTAGCTAACTAGCAGCAGAGGTCAAATTCCATTGTCATACTAGCTAGGTTGACATGATAATGCTCACAGCTGGTACACAGCAGCTGCCTAGATACCTTGTTCTTCTCCTCTCCTCAATCCAGTTGTGCGCAAAGGTTACTACCATGAAGTTCTAGGTGCCCTTAGTGATCTAAAAACTCCAAATTCTAAACAAAGTGAAATTAACTGTGGTTTTTATAACTTCTACTTTAGTTTAAGTTCTTTATTTCGTTTTATGTCCATTTAGTCCACTTATTTCAGTTTAAGTCAACTTATTTAAGTTCAATTTGTATTTCATTTTCTAAATTTTCGGAAAAATTATCTTTTCACCGACAGTGCATCATCACAGTGACTCTTTTCTCTGACAGTGTATCATCAGAGTGATTCTTTTCTCTGACAGTGCATCATCACATTGACTCTTTTCACCGACAGTGCATCATCACAGTGACTCTTTTCTCTGATAGTACATCATCACAGTGACTCTTTTCACCGACAGTGCATCATCACAGGGACTCTTTTCTCTCATTACAAAATAAATTTATTCTCCAATAGGCCTACATATGTATATACTGATTTTATCATAAATAAAGTGAATAAGGAAACGTAGGAGTAAATCTAATTAATTGATTTAGTATTTAGATTTATTAAAGTGGTCTCGCGATTTCTCTAACAGATCTATTTAGATTCTAGACAACTTCTACTTTCAGTTAGACCTGTACTTTGCTTATGACTTTTTTCCTTCTCATTAAAAAGAGGTCATTACTTTTGAGACAGTACCTCTTGAAGTTCCAAGCATTCGAACAGTTTCTGTTACAGTAGTCCCTATACCATTAACGAGAACCAACGATTTGGCCTATTGTAAGTTAGATCGTGTATTCAAATTAAATTATTTTTAATTAAGAAAGAATTTTTTTAAGTAAGCAAGTAGGCATTTTAAATAAGCACAAAAAAACATTAAATTATGTTCAAACTTGGCTAGACTGAGGCCAAATTTTAGGTTTTCCATTTCATGTCCAACCCTTGTATAGCTACAAAAACCCTCAAGGTGAAAATCTACTATGAAATAAATATCAATAAACAGTTATTCAGTGTACAATACACTTCGGCATTGTTTATAACAGTTTTTTTTATTCATTTCAATAGTGTTTTATACAGTTTTCAATTCATTTAATTTCAAAACCCGTCTTAAACCACTTTCAATCCCAGTCAAAATACTAAATTCTAAAAATAATAATGTTAACTACAACTAGCTTATAAAAGTCTTATTTGACCTTTTGGAACTCAAAATGTATTTTAAGAATAATTATTGATGAAGAAATAATAATATAATATAACTTTTCAAAACCAATGCTCATAACCTCTTCAATTTGATTTGTCTAATAAAATAATTATATCGAAATTCAAAGCCAACCTAACACATTCAACATTTTATGGCATTATTTATCTGAATCCAAGATATAATATCTAATGAGTAAATTCTATTTCACATACTATTTATTTATTCAAAACATAAACAGAAAAATGGTAGAGTATCAAAATCTAGTTAAAGAAGTTTATTTTATATGCAATCAATAACGTAAATATTTCGATAACAATGAATAATGTTAAATATATTGATTGCAAAAATTAGATTTTCTGTTTTAAATTTATTTTAAATTTGGTTGTTATTCATTGAGCAAATTTTGTAATTGGCCGTAAGCTTTTTTACATCGATGCTTTGTTCCGTATATTTTTTTTTTTTTTTGCACGGACGGTTTTTTGACAATTTTTAATAAATATTACATAGGGGTTCTAACCTATTTTGACCACGTGGTTTTGGGTCTGTCACCATCTGTTGAACCTTAAGTTTACATATAAGGCTGTAGAGAGAATGAATTGTTATCACTGAGCTCCAAACTCATAGATGAACTGTATGGTGTATATTCTCTGTGGACTCAAATTCATGTCCGTATCGATTCACCAAGATTTTGTTACATTATTTGACTCTGGTAATGTTTTGTTGGTGGCTGAATTTGCGAATCAACCATCCACCAATTTTCAAAATAATCACCTGACAGATAACACTGAAATAAGGAAACATGGGAATTGATTTTTCTAGTGACCAGCCACTGTGGGTATCAATAAAATAGATTTCATTAAGTGAAATGAACACTCAATCACCCTGACCAAACTGAGAATCAGACACTCCAAGATTACCCACCAATTCCTAATAGAAAATAAGCAGCAGCCATGCTATCTGTATTGAATTGTCTTTTCCAAAAGCAGGCATCTAATAGTGAGATATCCAACACTCTCGGACATAAGACATTGAATTCACTGTCAAACTTAAGAAGAAAGGTAACGATACATAAAGTTCAAGTTCATGGAAACGCCTCATTACTCTACTAGCCAATACTGTTAATATGCGAAGATAATATAGAACAAATACCACTTGAATTCTATCACTGACAATATAGGAATCGTTTATGAGATATAGCTCGACCTAAAGCGTCATGTCAAATATAAACCGTACCTATCTATCATTAGGACAGAAAACTCACGACGTTACCATTTTGTTAATGCCCCCAACACACTAACAAACTGTTTGACAACAAATTCATTAAACAGTATCTTCAAACGAATTCAGTATTCACGTCCAAACGCTCTCATGATATTTGTCAAGCTGTTTGAGAAACATTGGTTGTGATATCTAGGTATACCAAATTAATCCTTAGTATCGTATATAAAAACATTAAAATAACTATACTTATATGCACGATAATATGCCAGAAAACTTAGGTTCAAATTATCACTTACATATAAAATTATACAATAACTTCCATTCTACTGTCTAACTAACAATATTCCAACTGTTGGATTCCTTTAAGTAAATAATATGATAATTGTTAAAAGTCGTTAGTAATAATTGTTTAATACGATTTCTTTAAATTGTGCGAATGTTTGTTAGAAAACGATTAATTTTTAGTGCAATTTTCAAAGAAATCATATGTACAACCACCTATAATATTTAAATATTTGCAATAAAACAAATTTGAACTCATGGCACTAAAAGAGGTCTACATTTGCACATTCGATTAATTTTACCTCTATGTACATTCAGTATTTTTGGTATATATACATCTGTTACAATAATTATACATTAAAAGGGTAATAATAGTATAAAATACTGAGTATAGAACATAGTAAAAAATAATTCATTACTATAGTATTGCTGCTACACATAAGTTTTGGAAACTGAAGACTAGCACCTGTTGAAAATTGAAAGGAGGAGAAAGAGAAAACCTGTAATGAAATGAACAACCAACTGTATAGTATATCCACATAGAAATGCCTTAGAGAAATAACTCAAATAAAGTATTCTATTTCAAGAATAATTA
Organism: Caprella mutica; assembly: GCA_947561585.1. NCBI lineage: Eukaryota > Metazoa > Arthropoda > Malacostraca > Amphipoda > Caprellidae > Caprella > Caprella mutica. The sequence goes on along the minus strand of CANNZV010002741.1, from coordinate 76,607 downwards.
CTCTCATGCTATTGTGATATTTCTATCACAGTGCTGGTATATTGGAATTGGTATATATAATATAAATAGATTACAGTTTTTAGGACCTGTGTGTCAAATGTACATGTGTAATTTGTGGTATCTGAAACATCTGTTTCTATTTTCATTTCCATTGTATGGTGGAATAGGTATTCTGACTTTTAGCTATTTTGACCTCTAGAATATTTTAAAAGGAGTTCACAGACTTTAAAATCTAAGATATTATTATATTTGGCTAAATAATTACTAGGAAGTAAAATACAATGGACAGAGCATACACTTGTATACCATTTTACCATGGAACGATTTTTACATGGAGTATAATACAGTGTCCTCAGGCAAAGATAATTGCTAGATTCATTGAACGAAAAATGTATAGAAATATTTTTCTATAGAAAATATTTCTATATAAAATATTTCTATAGAAAATATTTCTATAGAAAATATTTCTGTAGAAAATATTTTTATAGAAAATATTTCTATAGAAAATATTTCTATAGAAAATATTTCTATAGAAAATATTACTATAGAAAATATTTTTATAGAAAAAATTTCTATACAAAAAATTTCTATAGAAATATATTACCATAGAAAAAAAATTATATGGAATATACTATCATAGAGAAATATTTCTATAGAAAAATATATCTATACAAATATATCTATAGAAATATATTTCTGGAGAAAACTATTTCTATATATAGATATATTTCTATTGAAAAAATTATATCCATAGAAAATTATATTTCTATTAAAAAAAATTCATGTATTCTAATTATTACTCGAAATGTATTCCTATAGAAATATATTTATAAAGGCCTAGCAAATATTTAGGTACACTGTATTATACTCCTTGTAAGATATCGGTCCACGGTAAAATGGTATGCAAGTGTTATTCTTTACCCATTATTAATCATAATATTTCCACAGGAAATTCTTATTTATTGAGCTAATTTTCAATTAGCTCTATAATTTCCTATAGACAAATTACACAAACTTTTTAGATAGAGTTATTATTATCTTTGGCTAGATAATTTCTAGGAAGAATAATACAATGGACAGAGCATACACTTGTATACCATTTTATCATGGGCCGATATCTTGCATGGAGTATAAAACAGTGTACCTATATAGTTTTGAAAATTATTGCTAGTTCTACTGAAAAATAAATTCCAACATTTAAATATAAATGCTTAAAAATATATTTCAATTTCAATAAACATATTACCATGGTTCACCTGGTAAAGATCATAGCTGGTACAATACAACTGCTTAAGCACAGTATATTATATAGTATTCATTTCTTCAGCTCAATCCATTTAGTTATTCGCTAATGTTACTCTGATGAAGTTCTAGGTGCTCTATTTCTTAGTTCATTCCAGTTGGTTGTGTGCTAAGGATACTACCATGAAGTTCTAGGTGCTCTTAATGACGAGAAAACCCAAATCTGTCAACCTAGGTGAAATGAACTGTGGATTATTTTCAGTTTCACTTTAGTTTAAGTCACCAGTTCCCTATAAGTGGTCCCGTGGACCCCCGTGGACCCCTAGCAAGGGGTCCCACGCTATAAGCAGCGACACTAAGTCTGGAATTGGATAATTTTGATAGTAACAGTTTTGTGTTTAATTACTTAAATGAATCACTATGTTTAATTTCATATTTTTGTTGTTATGAATTTATTTTATTCTAAATTGTTTTGGTTAGTTTAACTTCTGACATAACAGAGGAAGTATGACTCTTCGTCTATGTCTATTTTTATAATTTTGGCGGTATATGATGCGTATTTTTGTATACTCTGCTGATGTGATACAATTATAATTTTGGGGTAATCAATTTTTTTGTCAATCCTACTACTGTATTCTCTCTGACGACTCCCAATTAAGAAGATTTAACATCTATTAAAAAACTATCCTCCAGTCGCTGACTATTGCAACCAATTGCTACGTATTATAATTATATGATTAAAAGCAATTTTAAATCATGTAAAAGCATTCCCAAATTTATATTCATAGCTTTCGAGTAATATTAATCTATTCATTTAGTTTTTATTTTATTTGTTATTTCTTAGTAGTAATTACTAAATACCAAGTGTTATATATTAATTTATTTTAATACATTTGTAGTTTTAAAATTTCACCTTCAAACTTTTTAAATTGAAAATTTAGTTAGATTAAATCTTCCTAAATTATCATTTTATCTCAGGGGTCCACAGCTAAAGTCATTTTCTATGCAGGGGTCCCTGAAGAAAACGCTACAGAGAACCGCTGGTTTAAATCAACAAATTTCAGTTTCTGCTGTGTTCATGTTACAATTTTTTCAGAAAGATTTTTTCTGATAGTAGCTACATCATCACAGTAACACGTTTATCTGGCAGTACATCATCACAGTGACTCTTTTATCAGGCAATATATCATCACAGTGACTCTTTTCTCTGATAGTACATCATTACAGTGACTCTTTTCTCTGATGGTACGTGATTACAATGACATTTTACTCCATTACCAAATTAACTTTGCTCTCCAATATATCAAAACTATATAATGATGTAAGCATAAACAATGTCATAATGTACTTATAAAATTTGATACTTTGGTTTTATCAATACTAGTATTTACTAATGGCAAACGACTTTTTCCATTCAAGTAGACCATATAAAGGAATAGAGCGAAGAAACTTGACAATCTGACAGCTTTTCCGTTAAATCTAGATTTGTAGACCTCCTGACGAACAGTTGTAGTAAAAACTATTTTCTGTAGGGGTTCATTGAGCCCTGCAGTGATTTTAGGAGCTGTTTGCTGTAACACATAATTCACTACTATAGTAATGCTACATTATAAGTTTTGGAAACAGAGAAACACCTGTTAAATTAAAGAGTGGAATGCGGAAAAAACATTCTCTCATTACCTACACCCCCCCCCCCACCCCTTCCCCTGTGTATCAAATACACCTGAAATGAAATAGGTAAATAACCACCGATATATACACATAGAAATATCATCGAGGAATAAGGTGCACTATTTCAGCATTTACTCTCATGCTATTGTGATATTTTATCAGAGTGCTTGTGTATTGGAATTGAGAAAAGTAAATAAAAATAGAGTTATATTGTGAGGGCCTGTATGTCGAATATACAGGTGTGCAGATCCAAACCTGTGTAATGTGTGGCAGCTGTAACATTTGTTTCTATTTTCATTACCATTATATGTTGTAATAGGCATTTTGAGTTTTAGCTATTTTAACCTCCATAATATTCTAAAATGAGTTCACAGACTATATAAAGTTAGAGTTATTATTATCTTCGGCTAAATAATTTCTAGTAAGAATAATACAATGGACAGAGGATACACTTGTATACCATTTTACCATGGACCGATATTTTACATGGTGTATAATACAGTGTACCAATATAGTATTAAAAGGTAATTGCTAGTTCTATTGAGAGGTATTCCAATAGAAAAATATGTTTCAACATATAAATATATTAATACTTTAATCTAAATTAAATTACTACCAAGGTTCACCTGCTGAAGAGCTGATTCAATACAACTGCAGCTAGGGGTGAAATGAATTGTACAGTATTTTAAGTTTTTCTTCAGTTTAAGTCAACAAATTTCAGTTTATGAATAACTCTATTTTTATCGACAGATTTCATTACCATTTTTTATTCCGGGGAGTATTTGAACGGGAGGTTTATTGCTCTGGAAGGTTTGTCAGGAAGGTATTTTGCACGGGGTTTTTTCACCACGGGGCTTCCTTTGCAGGGGGAGTTTTTGTCCTGTAATCCGTGTATCATGTAGCACTCTACATATAAAGCACTCTTTTTGTTACTTCGTATATCCTATAGCACACTGTTCGTGTGTTTCCTTGTGTATCCTATAGCACTCTATTGGTGTGTTACCTCGTGTATCCTATTCCTAAAACACTATATTGGTGTGTTACCTCTATTATCTTATAACAATCCGGTGATATGTTACCTCATGTATCTTATAGCACTCTACTGGTGTGTTACCTTGTGTATCCTATAGCACTCTATTGGTTTGTTTCTTCTTGTATTTTATAGCACTCTATTGATGTACTACCACGATTATAATATTGCACTCTCTTGGTGTGTTACCTCTTTTTTCCTGCATCACTTTTTAGAGTGTTACCATGTATATCGTAGAGCACTCTACTAATGTGTACCAAATTTAAAATAAAAAGATTAAACATTTATGGAGAAATAAATACATAGGTATATAAGACATTGGCAGCTGAGAGAACAGAGCTGTGATTGGGTGTAGTGTGACCCAATGACAGCTCGCGCATGTGTGTGTACTCCATGCAAACGTGGACACATGTGTGCTTATAGGCCAACTATACTATTTTTCTACATTGCTACACGTTTTCACAGTACAACTTATTTTCTAATTTACGTGATTTACGTTGAATTAAGCCGATAAGTATGTATTTTATACTTTTTAATACAAAAATATATTTGATATTTCCGTAGGAACAAATTCAAGATAGTCATGTAAATTTAAAGGAATGACTTGAAATATATTAAGTAATTTAAAAAGAATGTGTCAAGAAAAAACTTGCCAAACTCATTATGATTAAGGTCAGGATAAATAAGAAGAAACTCTCATTTCCAATGTTCTTTATTGAAAGATCACACGTACAGAGTTATACTTTTCGTAAAGAATGCAGAAAAATCAAGTCTAACTGAACATTTGCTATACAAGATGTGATGTTATTTCGTTTGATGATCTCAGCTAATCGGCCGTAACAACATTTAATTATTATTGTTTTTTAAAGTTACAACAATCTCAAAGTTACCAACAAGATTTATTTGCAGCTGTTACAATACCAATCTAAATATCAATTATTTAATTATTAGTTGAATTAAAATAATCAATTTTAGTGAACACATTTTTAATGTTTCAGAAAATTCTTTTCAACGTTTGTTTATTTGTCTTAGCCAAGTCGGCTTTCCGTTCCTTAATTGTGTTATTCAGTTATTCAAATAAGACATTAAACTAATTTTGTACTTATCAAATCTGCACGATTTTATAAGTGTCATCAACTTTTTCTCTCCTTCAGCACAGCTGCTAATATTATTACATAGAAAATCTTTAAATATTTATAAGAATTTGAATGAGAATAATTCGATTGATTTAAAATAATTAATTCTAGTGTTAGATAATTATTTCATCTTAATTATCTAAGCAAAAATTTCATTATTATGGCTCAAATATTGACCGCTAGAGAGGCTAAATTTATTAATGATATATCATTAAATGTACGTACATTAAATGTACGTCCATTAAAAGTACAAAAGTGCCTCACCTGAAAAATAGCTGTTTTAGTGTTATGACAGCGTTGTCGCAAACGAGTGATGTGTGTAGGTACTCCCACTTTTCAAATAATATAAGTGTCCGGTAAATAAGTGGTTACCTTTATTTATTATTGGAAAATGCAATGTGTGTGACGTCATTATATTGTAATTATCTCCACTAAATATTTATTTACGGGGATTTAAAATGATAATATGTTTATAATCAAAATAATCTATTGCAGTTCATTTCATTTCTTTTTTGTATTCTACTAAGAATTCTTAACATTCTCACTACAAGATGGTTACCATATTGCTCAGACTATTGATGATCCAAATGACAGTAAGTAATTGGAAACATTTAAATTCCATAAGATTGATATGGAACTTTTGAAAGTAACTCGTCACTTTATTTTTCAGATCCAATTTTCATTGGCAACTGTTTTGGAAGGACGAACTTCTCACTACGTAAGAAATATTTAGATAGATATGGACAAAACATATTCATTGTATGTTATCTTAATGATACTTAGTCCTCTTACTGCATATACAATAATGTAAATAAGATATTTTGATTTGCTATCATACCTGAATTCTTTATACATATACAGGTGAACTTGTTAGATGCATCTCCGGGCGTTGACGAGAAGCGTCTAACCTGTTCAGTATATTCAATACGACCAGCAGATGAAACTACGAAGTTCACTAAATATACTGCTTCGGAGGCTCAGTTCAATATGTTTGGCGATTGGGAAGATGTATCGAGTGCTCAAACTTTTAAAGATTGCGCCAGTCAAGCAGCAACAGATGGTATGTAATTTAAGTATTTTAGCACCATTTATTATGGTGATTATGGTTATATATATATATATATATATATTAAGCAGCATTGGTTAAAAGATAGATGGCATTGATTAGTAATTATTTTGATAGCAGTGCGTTCTATATTCCTAAAGTAGTGTTTAGTTTGATCATTTGAGGTTCTTAGAATAACTTTGGATAACCAAAATACGAATAATTCTTCTGTTTTAGACATCCTTTATTGAAGGTAATTTCGCGATATTTCGCCATAACACAATTGGCATCCTCAGGCTTCTTTAGGTCTGCATAGATGAGAATAATTTTATTAAAATATAAAATGTTAAAACAAGATGTTTTCCACAATTAAAATAGCAGACTCAAAGCACAAACACAGCACATCCAACATACCTATACATATTGGACCAAGTGAAAACTAAACTATATTGGTGATTAGGGTGGTTTATATAGTTTTTTACAGATTATTGTGGGCGGGGCTAGAAAGTTAGAAACAAAGGTACTAGTAGGTAACACAAGAAGCCGGTTGGTCAGGGACTATAAAATTACTCAGTTTGTTAAAATACAGATTTAAAGAGATTTGCTACGGAATTATTAATACCATTTTAATTGTAACCATGATGCCTAAGAAAATTACAACCAATAACATTATTATTATACTATACATATACTGTGCCAATGATGTGAGGTAATTGATTAGTAAAATTATCTAAATTAAAAAATTAAAAAATCAGAAGAACTCTGGCTTCGCCCTCCTTCTGCGCATTGAGTGTGGGTTTCTGCTTTTTGATGATTAGGGCCTCGGCTATAATTAGGTCTTCTTTCATGGGGAATTTACGTAGTATATCGGTATTTTCTACTAGTTCTTGGGTCTTCAGTCTGATGTTATGTTTTTCTTGATTATGTGATAATATGGATCCATGTTGGGTGTGGTTTCTCAGACGGTCTGTTAGGGTACACTCTGTATAGCCTACGTACGTTATGGAGGGCTGACACTCCTCCATCGGGCAAGAGTACTTGTAGACTACATGAGATGTGTTCCCTTTGGTTGGTTGGTGTGGATTGTTTTTAATAAATAGGTTTCTTAATTTTCTATTTTTATAAAATATTTGGAGTTTTATTGATGTATCATTTTCAGTTGGGGAGATGTGGTCTTGAATTATTTTACGGATGTTCCCTTCTTCTTGCTTATACTGTGAGGACATTTGGTTTCTGAAAAATAGAGGTATTATGTTATTAGTTGTGGATGTTCCATCGACAATAGGTTGATTTCTGTTCATGAATTCGGATATTTCTTTATCTATTATTTTCATGGGGAAATTATTATTAGTCAATAGTTGCTTCATTCTATTGATTTCTGCATTAAGAGAATTTGGGTTATTACAAATTTTATTTGCTCGGTTTAGAAATGTTCTGATTACTCCGGTTTTATATTGTTGTGGAGCAAAGCTATTGTAGTTTAAACATTCTCCTGAGTTTGTCGGTTTAGTGTAGACTCCTGTGATGACTGATTGTTGGTTGCGTTGTACATTCACGTCTAGGAAAGCAATAGATTTCTTTTTTTCTATCTCGTAAGTGAAGCTTAGGACTGAGTTAACTTCAAATTTGCTCTTGATTTCTTCTAAAGTATTTATATTTTTAATTGCAAGAAATATATCGTCTACATATCTTGTATAGATGATTGGTGGGTTTGATAAAGTTGGCAATATATGATTCTCTATGTGGCACATATAGAAGTTCGCGAACAATGGGCCAAGTGGTGAGCCCATAGATACGCCGTCGGTTTGGATATAGATGTTGTCATCGGGAGATCTAAATGGGGTTTCTGTGGTGCAGACAATTAGTAAGCTTTTGAGTAGTTCTTTTGGTATTTGCATTGCAGGTTGGTTGTTGTCACTGTAAATTTCGTCAAGTATTATTTTGATAGTTTCTTGCACAGGGACGTTCGTAAATAAATTTTCTACATCAAGTGATGATAAGTATCCATCGACGGTGGTGTTTTGCACTATGTCGATGAATTCACTTGTTGATTTTATTAGATGTTTAGCTGGCATATATGGCGTTATTAGTTCAACTAGTTTCTTTGCTATCTCATAAGTTGGGGTTCCTATTTGAGATATAATCGGTCTTAATGGGGGGTCTTCTTCATTCTTATGGATTTTTGCGTTTCCATAAATATATCCTGGTTGGAAGTTGCCTATGAGGTTAGGGAATCTCGGGGCATTAGAGGCAGAGTGGATGGTATCGACGAGTGCACGTAACTTCTTTTTAAGTTGAGGAGTAGTGTCTCGCTCGAGTTTTTTGAATTTATCTGTGTTTAGCAGTATTTCATTTATTTTGCTGTTGTATTTCTGTTTGTCCATGATAACAAACATGTTTGTTTTATCGGCTTTGCGTATGACAATGTTGTCATTATTTCTGAATGTTTTTATTAATTCATATTGCTTGCGTGTGAGCAGGTCTCTGCTAAAGTCTTTACTGGTTCTTAAGCCAAATCGTTTCAATTCACACTGTAAGTTCTCTTCATCGTTAATGCTGATTTTACTATTTCTTTTCAGGTCGTTAATTCTTCTGTATAATTTTTCAATTTCAATTTTCTTTGTTAGCTGGTCATATTTTGTTTTCAGGTGGAAATTCATGCCTAAGTCGAAAATGTTCGACAATTCTTCACTTACTGTTGTACTGCTTAAGTTAATGTAACTTTTTCTTCGTTCTTTCATAAGTATCGGACTGCCGTATAATTTTGCTAGCTTGTTGTTGTGTTTACTTGTCATTGTCACTTTCGTATTGTCGGTAGTTCGCTTCAGAAACATCATGAAGGCTTCAAATCTTAATGTAGAGATAACATGTTTTAGTTCATTTATAAGTGATTCCAGCTTACATTCTGACTCACTAATAATATTTTTCTTTTCTTCTATTTGTCGCTCTACTAGCTTCAACCTAAACTCCTCTGTAATGTTTTCCATCCTAGCTGCATTATCATGAAGTTTTATATTGGTGTAACTGGGCAGCAGTTTATTTGTTAAGCAGCATTGGTTAAAAGATAGATGGCATTGATTAGTAATTATTTTGATAGCAGTGCGTTCTATATTCCTAAAGTAGTGTTTAGTTTGATCATTTGAGGTTCTTAGAATAACTTTGGATAACCAAAATACGAACGACATATATATATGTATATGTATTCACTTTAATTCTGACTAAAATTTACTTTCAACGATCTAAACAGAAGCTAAGATGTTCCTTTTTGACGATGGAGTTTGTAGTATTTCAAAATCTCTTTTCACACGTTTGCCTGAACCTTGCGCGGATGAGACAGCTATTGTAGTCTACATGGTTGAATTTCCTGCTGGAGGTAAGCAAATTGAAATAATTCAATTAAGGACCATAAAAATTAATTTTCATTAATTGAAATTTAATGTGGGTTGTAATAGTATTGTTTAAGAGAGATTAATAATGAGCTATTAATCACTTAGAAAGTTAGAGTAACATTAAAGTTCAAAATACATTTGTCTTTAGAAACTCTGATAACTATAATTTTTCTCTCGGGTATTCCCATGATAAATTCACAATCATTTTAACACTAACACATTTTATACGATGATTTGAGAGTAACTTTTCATTTTGGTCTGTAAGATATCAATTCTAATACAGTATATCATGAAAAACTTTAATGCAGTCTTTACATCAGAATGAGATATACATGTATATGATAGACACTGAAATTGCTCACCTATTGACTACCTCCAAAGATTGCGGAATGTTATGTTTTAGGCGGCATTAATTTATTTGCAATCTTTTTATTCGTATAACTCAAAAAAATATTATTAGACATGCCTGATTTTTTGTGGGATAATGGATTAATATCCCGTAACCGTTTGGTTAGATTTCGGGAGCGATCAGGTCAAAGATAAACGTCATTTATTACACATTAACTGAAAAAGAATTTGAACAAATTGTCTGAAATTTAGTAGGACAATTTTGCATTTTCTAGGAACCAGTTTATCAGATTTTGGGAACGAACATGACAAAGGTCTTTCATAACTCAAGTATTATTGGATGATCAAGTTCATTTATGAGCGACGGTGAATATATGCACTCTATGAGTGGCCGTCATCTAGTTATATTTGTTAAAGCTAGGATGTAACCCTTAATTAGCTACGATTGATGGTTAATTACACTCTTCATTGCATGCCTTATTACAATGATTGATGGTGGGTATAGCTTTTTTTATCAACGGCAGATAGTTGTTATAGATTTTTTTATCAACGGCAGATGGCTATCTTATTTAAAATATCATTACATGTTTTATTTACAAGGATTGATATATTTTCTAATCCTGCACTGCATTCTTCATTATAACAACAACTTATATTTGTTTTGATCTTTCACTACATCCATTATTGTAAAATGACTGATGATTGCTTTAACCCTAATGAGTTTGGTACACGTCACCAAAGTTGAATTAATTCTATAATTTACGTTATTTACGATGATTTCCAATGATACGCAAATATTTTTAAACTTTTAAATAAAAAAATATATTTGGAATTCAGGTAGGAATAAAGTCAAGAAAGGCCAGTAAAATTAAAGGAACGACATTTAAAAAAGATGTGCCTAAAAAACACGCGTCAAACTTATTAGTGCCCTTCACTGCATTTTTAAATTGCTTTACAACAACTGATGTTTTTTTACCAATTAATTCGAACAGAAGCATATACACACCAGTTTTTTTACCTTGTTTATACCAATGAAATGCTGCTACAGTCTAATTTTTTTAACGCACTATTCTACTGAATTTAAATTGAGAAATATGATAATAAAATGTACCCAGAGATACTGCAATTAAATGAGATATTGGAATCAAATAAGATATTGGAATCAAATGAGATACTGGAAACCATTAATATTTAAATCCACTAATACTGGAATCCAGTAATACTCGATTCCAGTGATACTTGAATCAAGTGATACTGAAATCCATTGATACTGGAATCCAGTGATACCGGAATCCATTGATACTGGAATCCAGTGATACCGGAATCCAGTGATACCGGAATCCAGTGATTCTTGAATCCAGTGATACTGGAATCAATCCAAAATAATGTTTGCATAACTGCTATACCATTTCCCATTTGATGGAAAAGATTCAAACTCAACGGGAAATCCATATTATTATGAGGTTATTTAAACTCAATGTTGAAGGTTTTATCAGGTTTCAAGCTTTCGACTAGAAAGATTTCTATTCATCATCAGGAGAAGGGTGGTCATCAGGTACCACCCTTCTCCTGATGATGAATAGAAATATCTATTCGAAAGCTTGAAACCTAATAAAACCTTCAACGTTGAGTTTAATTAACCTTATAATATTACTTCCCACTTGTATACTATACCCATTAAAAAAGTCAACATTCAAGATGTTAATTCTAACGTCCCTTTTTTCAGCAAATGACTGTGTCGGTGAATACTTCTCGATAGAAGAGGGCCAAACTGCAAATGGTACTTTGTGCGACATTCCTCATTTGCAGCTCTCTTGTTGCAATGGCAAAATATATGGATGTGAGTGAAGAGAAGTAGAAATTATTTCAGTTTTCAATGTTCCACAGTTTAGATAATCTCGTTCCATTTTGTTGGTAATTTCATTATATCTTTTCATTGATTGACTTTATTGAGATATATAAACTTAATTGATACATACTAATTGAGTTAACCAAAATGCTATTAGCTTATATCGGGTTTAGGAGAAACTATCGAAACCATTTTATCGAAAGCGATTGATCGAACATAAAATTGGTAGATTGGAAAATTGATCGCACAACAATCATTGATCGAAAATAAAATATATCGATCAAAGACGTATCACCTACTGAACACAAAGGGAAGATGATTATACGCATATAATATCAAAACAGAACTTGCAGATTCTTTTAGAACTAAAAGATTAAGATTGAAATTAATTCAACATTGACGATTTTAAATGTAAGATACTTTTAAATGATGTCTTCAACCCGTTGTTACTTTACTATTTTTTTTTCCAATGGATTCAACTTTGTTTGCTGAATTATTAATAATGTAATATCAAATCATCATTTATGAAAAATATATAAAGATTATTTATATAGTTTGTTGCATCCGCTAGCTTGTTGTATTGCACACTTCCTAATTGTTTTACTATCTGCACGGTTTCTGATTCACATATATTAATTAGTATTCGATTTGAAATGAAGAATTGAAGATATCACCGCACGCATGCCATATGAGTGCGTTAAGGGCTTTGAAAACTCACAACGCTTTTTTAGATAACGCAAATATATCCAATACTGTAAAATTAGTAAAACATTCTCTTTTTACTACAAATATAAGAAGAGTTTCTAGAGAAATATTAAACTTCAAAAATTCTCATAATTAGTTTAAGTGCATATCGAAAATCAATTGTAATCACAAAATAAGCTCTATCAAAAATTCAGCTGTAAGGAACCTATAATACACAATTAGAGACAAGAGTGAGGCAAGCGTTCATTTGTTCTGCTAACATTAGTTTTCCATTGTCAAATATTTCCATGACTAATTATTTTGTATATAAATATAGTAATTATTGTGTGTTATTAGAGTAACCGAAAACTTGCTTCACCATATCCTCTAAGTCTAGTTGAATAGTAACTTTCAAACAACTGCACAGTCACTATGGGTCATCACTGGAACTTGTAAAAATGTTCTTCTGGAAACATCATAATATTTTATGAGTCTATATAGCTTATGAATGATTCACAATGGCAATATATAGCAATTCATTTTATCAACGAATAACATATTAATATGACATACATGTTATTAAGCAGTAGCTTTTCAGTTTTCAACACCACCGACATTTTCATCAAATGACTATTTCTATGCATCCATTTTCTTATCTGACTTTTAATTCTAAGTTCATTGTACTTGCATTTCATTTAACATTAGCATTGTCATATAAAATCACACAAATAAGAAATATCTCATTTCGAATCGCAATAAAGCCAATCTATTTGTATATAAAATCATAGCCTAAAAAAATCTATTTGATAAAAGAATACTCGATCGTAGCTGTGGCTATCTTTCGAAAGTCAAATAATGAAAATTATTTTATTATTAAATGATATTCGCTGAAAATTTCGTTCAGTGTTTTCAGTTCCATTTGGTGAAGTTTTTTTCAATGGATTTGCTATATAAATTGTTAAAACAAAATTAATATTAATAAGAAATACATTAATGTACACACATTATTTATCACGTTAATTTAATGAAATATTTATATCAGTGATATCTGGATACGCTTTGCGCTAGGGACAAATTACCTAAAATTTTGGTTGAAACTAAAGAGATAACTTCTGTGAAATCAACTACTCTTACTTTTTTCCACAATAATACCAATTATCCAATATGTGTTACATGGAACTAGTAAGTTACTAACCTAGATCAATAAATCATATGGCTGGGTGATGAAACCTATTGTTTTAAAATTTGTAAATCATTTTAAACTAAGTTTTAGTATTCAAAACACAAAATAACAAGACTCTTTCGAGCACTATTACATGTAACTAAATATCATTTACATCAGCTGTCTTTTAATCAAACTGAATAATTATAATATTATCTTATCCAATTTCAGATGATCTTGAAGGTGACGCGGAATTTTTCGAATACGAAGGAGGCTGCTTCTCTATCCACAGCAGCACCGATATTGGATTCTCAGGACATTCAGGTGCTTGCACTGCTTACGGAAAAGAAACATGTGTGCCGGCAGATGATGACAGCAGACCCGCATTCGTTCAAACTCTCAAAGGTGAGCAAATATTTTCACAAATGTCACATACTCAAAGCCTCTCTAGTTTATTTACTGGTGCTAGGATGATTCGTCACTGGACGTTTTGTATCGGACGTTTCATTACCGGACATTTCGTTAACGGACGCTTCGTTACTAGGATGTTTCGTTACCAGAACGTTTCGTTACTAGGATGTTTCGTTTTTCTTACTATTTTACTATTTTTACTTTTACACATAAATGATAACTCTTACCACTCTTCTCATATGTCTCATACAATGTATCTTCTTTGTTGGAATAAAGGTCTCTTCAGAAATTATAAAGATTTGATCGTTATTTTCAATCTATTAAAATCAAAATGCAATAATCGATTCATTCAGAACTAAAATAAACTGTGAAACTACTATGTATATAGTACAATAATTGATGTTTTCCATCAACAGTAAAGTATATTGAACTTTCGTTTTACAGTTGTGTTCTGAAATGTTATATTGTGTATAGTTGTGTTATTATCTCTGATTATATTATTATAGTAATGCGTACAACGTAAAAGTATAATTTGAAATTTCTTTCGCAGATTTTGCTGCCTGTGTTGATACGAGAATTACAGAATTTATAGTTGACGGCATTTACGAAGATACTGAGGATGGTAGCCGTATGGCTTGGGACAATAGTGTTTTACAACCACATGACGCAGCTGGAGAGTGGATGGATACTTATCCAAAGGAACCACTCTTATCGTCTGTTCTCTATATGACCAAATCAGGGCTGAAAAATGATCTACGTAGTGGGATCTCTGACTACTATTGCTGTCACGAGGAATAACCCGAAAGAACATTGGATCGCTCTTATTTGATTTCCAGATTGACAATTTGCAACAAATTACGAGAGGAATTGATGATTGCTTTTTCTCTTCAAGTTATGGTTGGTTATGTGAAAAGTTATGAATTAGTCCGTTATTTTGAATGAGATGAATGTTTAGAAGAGCTATCTTTCTAATTTTCTAGGCGAGAGAGTTTTCTAAGAGAAAAATATGTGGTTAGACTACATGCTGGAATTTGATTAGCAATAACTGAATGAAATAATTTCTAATAAGATTAAGAGAAATTTCCGCATTGAATGAGTTGATTGAGAGTGATAAGAGTTCTCATTCAGTAGCATTGAATGAGATGTGTGAGAGTGGTATGAGTTCTCATTCAGTAGCATTGAAGTAATTATGGAAAATGATTCTAAAGAAAAGTATTTTGCTTTGTGCGGAATAATGTTGATATACTACAAGTATATATAATATTGAAATAAACTGTTAATCATTAGAATTGGTAATACTTACAACGGTTGATCTTTAAAACAGTTAATCTTTCAACAGTTAATCTTTATAATTTTTAATCTGTACAACTGTTATTTTTCACAATTATTAATATTTTACAACTGTTAATTCATGCAATTGTTAATCTTTAAAACAGTTGATATTTTTTCATCGGTTATTATTTGCAACTATTAAACTTTATAAATTTATACATTTTAACAACTGTTTATATTTAAAACTGTTAATCTTCAGAATAGCTAATCTTCACAACTATTAATCTTCACAACTGATGATCTTTACACCTGTTACTTTTTCAATTTTTATCTTTTACGAACGATTGTTAATCTTTCCAAATATTATATATAAACTGTTAATATTTACAGCTGTTAATCTTCACAACTGTTAATCATTAAAACTATTAATATATATGATTGTTAATTTTACAACTTTTAATCTTTACAATTGTTATTTTTTACAAATGTTATCTTTAAAACTGTTAATCTATAAAGCGGTTAATCTTTGCAACTATTAATCTTTAAAAATATTTATATTTTTACAATTGTTTATCTTTAGAACTGTTTATTTTTACAACTGATGATTTTTGCACCTGTTATTTCACATCTGTTGATCTTTACAACTGTTTATTTTTACAACTGTTGATCTTTGCACCTGTTATTTTTCATCTGTTGATCTTTACAACTGTGAATTTTATATTTGTTGTTCTTTACAATTGTTATTTCTTACAATTGTTAATCTTTAAAACTGTTATTCTTTACAACTGTTATTATTTACAACTGTTAATCATTACAACTTTTAATCATTATAACTTTTAATCTTTACAATTGTTAATCTTTACAACTGTTTATCTTTACAAATGTTAATCTTCACAACTCTTAATTTTAACAAATGTTAATATTTACAACTGTTAATCTTTACAACTGTTTAATCTTTTCAACTGTTAATCTTTACAACTGTTAATCTTCACAACTGTTATTCTTTACAACTGTTATTATTTACAACTGTTAATCATTACAACTTTTAATCTTTACAACTGTTAATCTTTACGACTGTTAATCTTTACAACTGTTTATCTTCACAACTCTTATTTTTTACAAATGTTGATATTTACAACTGTTAATCTTCACAACTGTTTTTCTTTACTTCTGTTATTATTTACAACTGTTAATCATTACAACTTTTAATCTTTACAATTGTTAATCTTTACAACTGTTAATCAATATAACTGTTAATCTTTACAACTGTTTATCTTTACAAATGTTAATCTGCACAACTCTTAATTTTTACAATTGTTGATATTTACAACTGTTAATCTTCTCGACAGTTAATCTTTATTAATGGTAATCTTTACAACTGTTAATCTTTACAACTGTTAATCTTTACAACTGTAAATCTTTAAAACTGTTAATCTTTACAAATGTTATTCTTCACAACTGTTAATCTTTACAGCTGTTAATATTCACAACTGTTATTCTTTACAACTGTTAATCTTTACAACTGTTATCATTACAACTTTTATTATTTACAACTTTTGATCTTTACAACTTTTAATCTTTACACCTGTTATTCTTCACAATTGTTAATCTTTACCGCTGTTAATATTCACAACTGTTAATCTTTACAACTTTTAATCTTTACATCTGTTAATCTTTACAACTGTAAATCTTTACAACTGTTGATATTTATAACTCTTAATCTTCTCGACTGTTAATTTTTATAAATGGTAATCTTTACAACTGTTAATCTTTACAGCTGTTAATGTTCACAACTGTTAATCTTTAAAATTGTTAATCTTTACAACTGGTAATCTCTATATAAAATAGTTGATCATTACAACTATCAATCTTTACAACTGTTAACCTTTACAACTGTTGATATTTACAACTGTTGATCTTTGCACCTTTTATTTTTCAACTTTCAATCTGTTAGCATGCACAGCTTTTAATCTTTACGGCTTTTAATCGTTTCAGCCTTTATTATTGACCTCTTTAATCTTTTCAATTTTTAATCTACGCACTTTCTAAACCTAACAACGTTTAATTATTATAACTTAAAATCCTGACGACAGTTAATCATAAGTACAATGAATCTTTACTGATTGTAAAACTGCACTACTCTAAATCAGAGCTACAGTTAATCTAGAATACTTTCAACCTATACTTCTTACTTAATTATATCTGAACTACTTTTAATATTTATCACTTTTATCTTTACCCATTTGTTCTTTGTCACTTTAATCTTTACTACTTTGAATCTATACCTCATTAAACGTTGCCACTTTAATCTTTACAACTTTTAATCCTCGTGACTTTAAACTTTATTTCTTCTAATTTTTGCTACTTTAATTATTATCACTTTTAAGCATTATCACTTTTAATCTTTATCACTTTTAATATTTACTACTTTTATTTTTACCACTTTTATTCTTTACCACTTTTATATTTACTAACTCTAATATATTTACCACTTCAATCTGGACTACTTTTGATGTTTTATTCAAGTTGAAGTATTGCTTTGTATTTTTTATTCGAATTGCATACTATCAAATAAATTTGATTGAAAATTTTTTCATACGCAACAGGATTTGCAAATTAATTATCAAGAGGTTATTAAAAGGACAAGGTAGAATGTGTTTTAGGGTTCTATCTTAAGAAACCTAAAAAATCATTCAATGTTGATATTTTAATTACCTTCTTGACAATTAAATAAATATCTTTAGGCAACCTTTAGATAATTTAGATTTAAACAAATGGTGAGAACATTATTAGATGACGTCACTAAAACACTTGCAACAAAACGTCACTAAAGGACCTGCAAGATGATGTCACTAAAACACTTACAACATGGCGTCTCTAAAACACATGCAAGATGGCGTCACTAAAACTCTTATAAGATGACGCTAAAACACACACTCGAGAGAGAGAGAGAGAGTGACAGAATATGGTTTAGAGCAAGAACCAACTGCTTATGGCTGGGAGACAGGAGAAGAGACAGGGATGAGGAGAGATGCTTGATATGTGGAGAGGTGGGACAGGTGGAGGATTTGTTGCACTTTGTGTTGGATTGTGGAGAGCTGGAGGAGGAGAGGAGGGAGGCTTTTGAGCTGCAGAGACCGAGGGTGGAGGGGAGACAGGCTGTTGTTGGAGACTTTTTGTTTGGAGAGGAGGGAAAAAGAAAGAAAAGCGAAGTTTTGATGAAAATGTGGAGGAAGAGGAGGGTGATAGAAAGAAGAGAAGAGTGAACTGGATGAAGATGTGGAAGAAGACTGGGGATGATGAAGCCGATGAGAAGGCGCATTCGAAGATAAACTGACTGACAGACTGACGTAAGACTGTAAGAGTTTTTCATAGAGGAAATCAATTCGATCGATATATTTTTAAATTAAATATATGAGTTAGAATATTGTCATGATATATTTTAGTTTTCTCCGAATACATTTTAAGATATCAGATTTATTTATTATTCACAGGGCATTTTTTTGCAGAAAGAGTGTTAAATTTATCATAATTTATGATATTAGGATCAAATTCTATTTTTCTAGTAATGTTTAAAGTTAAATAATTGGATACCAATGATCGATTCATTATACATTCATTATATTATTTTTACCGTTTATTCTATTTATATGTTTGATCAAATGATGAAATATTGATTTCTTCCATTATGCAATGTTGTGGGTTTTTTTTACTTCTTGTTTTTGTTTTAGATAAGTCGCACACAATTAAATTTAAATTAAATTAAGTGTTTTAATATATTAAGAAGTATTTTAATATATTAAGAAGTATTTTAATATATTAAGAAGTATTTTAATATATTAAGAAGTATTTTAATATATTAAGAAGTATTTTAATATATTAAGAAGTATTTTAATATATTAAGAAGTATTTTAATATATTAAGAAGTATTTTAATATATTAAGAAGTATTTTAATAATTTTAGACGTTCTTGTTTAGACGTGTTTTAATATGTTTAGACTTGTTTTAATATATTTAGACTTGTTTTAATATTTTATACGTGTTTTAATATAGTAAGATGTGTTTTAATATGTTTAGGCGTCTTTTAATATGTTTAAACATGTTTAAATAAAAAATATATTATAAAAAAATATATAAAAAAATATATTAAATATATTTGGACGTGTTTTAATATCTTTAGACGTATTTTAATGTGTTTAGACGTGTTTAGACATGCTTTTATATGTTAAGACGTGTGTAAAAATATTTTAAGACGTATTTTAATATATTTGAGGTATATTTAGACGTGTTTTAATATGTTTTGACGTATTTCAATATGATATGAAATGATTTTCTACAGTCCATTCATAGTATATCAAGTTAACTATAAGTAAATCAATTGAATTTCATAGATACAATAAGTACTGATGTTGTCCCATGAATTCTTGTTCTAATAGTTGTAGTTTTTACTTTTTAGAAGAGTGGAAGATCTTAGTTACCACTTTTGTGTTTCTATTTCGCACTTGAGTTTATAAAAAATCAAACAAAACTTGATTGACTTCTCCATCTGTAAACATTTTTCTTATTTCTAATTAGTTTCTTTCTTGAGGTATTCAAAATATTTTTACATTTTGCAGATCGTATTTATTCAAATTTTCATCATTTTAAATATTGCACTAAATTATTTTAAATCCCTTTATCTTCATTTGGTTCATCTTTTGGAAATTTTCCCTATCTTTTTAATTGTTGAATAAAATGAAACATTGAACCTATTAATTGAATCAGAATTGGATGAATAAATATATAACAACAGTGTGTTTGAATTGAGTTTGTTTTATTGTCCTCTTGACTTTAAATCCAACTGATAGGTGATTGTTTCTCTTTAATAAAAGTTATCCTTGTTAAACAAACCTTAGAAAATAGGTAACTAATATGCACACTTCACCTAATTCAGTGAAGGCGACTCAGTATACACTAACTCAGGTTTTTTTCAAGTAGCATAATCATACTTATGGTCTACAATTTAATACTAAAAACAAGTAAAATGGTGAAGTACTGATGAAATTATAGTTGGAATGACATCCAAGAATAAAAATAATCATAGGATTGAACTCGACTTCGTTTCAGCTAATAATAATCTATCCGTATTTTACCATCATGTTCAGTTATTAGGGGCTTATATGGCTCCGCTTTTATTACTCTCTGCTTCTATTAGAGTTGAAATAATTGTGAGGCACATTTTGAAGTTATTTCAGTACGTATAAACTTGAAAACTGTGACAATATTTTGTTATTTTTATTTGAACTTTAAATTCATTTTGCTACTTTCAACTTTCATCAAAGAGCTTCCATTAGCTAATTCTGTCAACAAACACCGCAATATACGCTGAGGAGATCCTTCTAAATTTTCTTTTCTTTTTTTAACTTTTTTAAAATGAAATATTTAATGATATATGATGAAAATTAAAAAAATTTTAAATGAAATATTTAAGGAAATACAATTTATATATAAATATAAATCAGTCATTATGTTTTTTCAAGTTAAAAATTAACAGAATTTCTTTTTTTGCATCGCTAGTGTATCTATACTCTTGTGGACGAAACTGTATAGAGTGAACTGAAATTAAAAGCACACCAATCAATTATCTAAATTTTACTAATTTGTCAATGTATATAGGGAGTAAAGACCCAGGAGGACAATTATTACGAACCAATCGAAAATGAAACCGTAGAAACTTATGTCGTATCAAATGATAGTAATGTGAGAGGTGGTCGAAAAATTAGTTCGTGGAAAAGATGAAACAAGCCGAATATTTATGTAGGAGAAAAATGGTCAAATAGCCCTTCAGGTACTAACCAAAATAATCAAACTCCGCAAATGAAAAATTATTAACACGCTCAAGATAATAACTAGGAAGCTCATTTGGTTATACTCTCGATAATAATCACAGGAAAAAACGTGCAATACTACTATTCAAGCAAATACCGAAATAATTACAGAAATTATCAACAAGACAGCCCATATCTGGCAACGCTCATGACCAATAAAATGACAACGTTAAAGATAATGAAAGGAGAAACAATTTTTGCGTCAGAATTAGAGGTAATCCTTCGAGAAATTTCACAAGGCCTCATGAGAATCAAAGTTATCTTTTGGCAAAAGCTAAGAGTCATAGCTGAGATAGTAAAAAACATTTAATAAAACAATATCCGAATCTTATAAACCAAAATAGAAGTCTGCAAGTATTTATGCTGGAACAAAAACGAAGACAGTTTTAGAATCCTTGTAACATTTATAACAAAGCAAATATCGAGTTATATTTTTTTCCATCTCGTTTTCATTTGATAAGCGATTTTTAATAACAAACCAAAATTTTAGAAAAAAAACTCTATTTTCGTTTTTTTGAGCTGTGATGAAAAACAATTGATGGTGAAATTTGAAAAAAAACGTTTCAAAATTTTGTTAAAAATCATTCGAGGATACCAAAACTGCCTTTGGATTTTTTGTAGCGTGAAAGATCATCGACTTCTATTTATTTTAGGTAGAAAATTCATATTTTACAGGAGAGTCAAATACGTATATATTTGACCAAAAATTAAATGCGTAAATAATAGCAAAAACATAAATAACCCTCTGTCATCTTTGGGCCTGCATTGGATTTGTTGCAGTGCATGTAGCGACAGCCGACTTTATATAAAGATTGAAAGCCGTACCCAAGAATCAATCGGCTGTTAACCCTAAATGGTTTGACTATCAAAATAAACGGGAAGATTTGAGTATATGTTAACACAACACATGTCTTATTCATAAACCTAGGGTTAGTTTTCAAGCTGTTAGTATACAGGGTGACGCAAAAAAAAGAAAAACCCATTTTCAAAATAAAATGTAAAACAAGAGAAATAATAAAAAAGGCCATTTCTTTTCAAGCTTTCGATTTATTCAAAAATCATCCTCAGGAAACCTAATTTTAACTTTAAAGATACACAATATATATTCTCTAATCTCCTATCTAGGATACAGAATATTTATAAATAAAACTTAATTCTATCTTTAATTATACAATATAAATAGATACCTAACGAAATGAAAATAAATTAAAATCACAAAAATATATCATTTTAAAATAAATAATTCCGTAGAAGCCCTTTGTGAATTGAGTTTGGGCTTCTGGTTATAAATAAAAATTGATTCCAATGTCCTCAAATATAAAGTATTGCAGGTAGTTAAAATTTTGAAATCTTTTCCTGAAAATGGATGATTAAGGTCGAAAGAATGTTTTAAAAGTCTACTATTTTCAGGGTTAGATAAAACGGTAGAGGGGGTACATCTGAAGCAATAACACCAAGAAAATGAAATCTGTAAAAGAAACGCATAGGCGAAAATTATTCAAGCTCGGACTACAAACTGCAAGGGAAGAGTTAGACCCTAAGAAACATATCTTCAAATTTTCCAGTAGACGATTAACTTCAGATGAAATTTGTGCTTTAGCTCATGGATTAAAATTTGGACTTCCCCCAAAGAAAATTAACTACCACAAATTTTTCCTCTCTTTTGAAAAACTGTTTTACGAATTGAAAAATAATGATATATCACCAATCCACCCTGAAGGATTAAATATAGTTAGAACTTCCTTGGAAAATATTGAATACATCACTTTCTACTCGTTTAACCCATTTAGTCTGAACCCTGATAATAAATTAATTAGCACTATTCAAAATTTAAGTAAAAACAAGGATATAGTCATGATGAAACCAGATAAAGGATATGGTATTGTTATTTTTGATAAATCAAACTACACACGAAAGATAGAAGAAATCATTTCGGACACAACGAAATTCAAAATTATCAACGAGGACTGGTTTAAAGTTATTTTGCGACATGAAGACAAGGTTATTCGATTTCTAACTAAATTGCTTAAGGAGGACACATCAACCAGGCTGTTTACGACCATATTAGGCTCTTAAGTTCTGCTCCAGGGGTAATGGTATGGCTTGCCAAAAATTCACAAGGATAACGTTCCCTTTCGTCTCATTTTGTCATCAATAGGAACAGCAGGCTACAAAATTTCAAAATTTATTCTTCCATTCTTAACTCCCTTAACTACTAATCAATATACTGTTCAGGATAGCTTTTCTTTTGTTCAGGATATAGTTAATACTCCAAATAGTGATAATTAAGTAATGGCTAGCTTTGATATTTGATATTAAGTCCCTTTTCACGAATTTTCCCTTAAATGAAACTATAGATATTGCTAGAGATACTCTGTATGATTATGATAACTTGAGTGTCCCTCCTTTTTCAAAATTGTATCTTAAAAATATTTTAGAGATAACTGTTAAGGAGGTGCTATTTATTTTCAACAATGTAATGTATTCTCAGTTTGATGGAGTAGCGATGGGAAATCCATTAGGTCCAACGCTATGAAATGTTTTTCTGTGTCATCAAGAAGTTACTTGGCTAGATAATTGTCCTTCATTTATACGTTACATCGATGATACTTTCATTCTTTTTGGGCACAGCTCTCACATAACAAAATTCTTAAATTATCTAAATTCTCAACATAACAATATTAAATTTATTTGTGAGACTGAGATTGATTCAAAACTTAGCTTCCTTGATGTTTTAATTACTAGAGAAAATAATGAATTTGTAACTTCTGTATTTCGCAAAAAAACATTCACTGGCCTTGGTATGAAATTTAAATTTTTTTTTTCCATTTAATTTTAAGACTAATATTATTTCATGTTTGATTTGTAGGGCTTTTTTGGATTTGTTCTCGAGGCACGTTGTTTGAGAATGAATTGTCACATCTTAGGGATTATTTTTTGAAAAATGGCTTCACTTGCAAAATTATAGATACTGTATTTAGGAAAACTTTAAACAATATTCATCATTCAAAACCTGTAGAACTTAGTTGTGATAGGAAGCCAGTTTATGTTAGGTTAGAGTATTTAGAGTTTGTTTCCAATGTCCTCAAACGTATATTATCCATTTTGATCCATAAGTTTTACCCTCAAATTCAACTTAAGTTCATTTTCAATTCATCTTATTCCATCGGCAATATGATCAATTATAAAGACAAACTCCCACCTTTACTTGTTTCCAATATTATATACAAATTCACTTGCGGACAGTGTTCTGCGGCCTATGTAGGTGAAACACGGAAACAACTAAAGGTGAGAGTTAGTCAACACAAAGGGGTTTCCTTCAGAAACCCCTTTACCGTTTTATCTAACCCTGAAAAGAGTAAAACTTTAGAACATTCTTTCGACCATAATCATCCATTTTCAGAAAAAGATTTCAAAATGTTAACTACCTGCAATACTTTAGATTTGAGGACATTGGAATCAATTTTTATTTACAGTATAACCAGAAGCCCCAACTCAATTCTCAAGGGGCTTCTACGGAATTATTTTTTTTAAATGATTTATTTTTTGTGATTTTAATTTATTTTCATTTCGTTAGGTATTCATTTATATTGTAATTAAAGATAGAATTAAGTTTTATTTATAAATAGTCTGTATCCTAGATAGGAGATTAGAGAATATAAATTGTGTATCTTTTAGGTTAAAATTATATTTGCTGAGGATGATTTTTTTTTAAATGGCCTTTTTAATTATTTCTCTTGTTTTACATTTTATTTTGAAATTGCGGTTCCCAAGGATAAAATATATTACTTCAATTAAACCCATTTTCGAATTAGTTAATTCTACAAACTATCAAAGCTAGAAAATTTCTAAAAAGACAGTTTTATTCGCTTATTTTTTCTGCATCTATTTTGATAATCTGTAAGCATCCTGCAGCATATTAAAAAAAGGGAAATAAAAAAGGCTTGCGCGAGGAAGAAATATCCGAAAAAATTCATAATAGTATAATTAATTTTATATGAATGCAAAAACATGAAATTCTACTATTTTTGTAACAAATAAAAGAAAAAGAAAAAAATTACAATTTGAGAGTTAGTTTTTTTGAAAAAATTGATATCTAAACCCTCAAAATGCAGCTTTCAAAAGAACAAAGAGTTTTTGTTGTGACAAGTTACTTAAATGCTGAAAGCTTTAAACAGGTACACCACAGTACAGAGAATATATAGTATCACAGAGCTATAGGGGGGATATTTCGCGTGTCCCGGTAGGCTGTGACGTCACATGTCAACAATGGTGCGTACGTTCGTACGTACAGTACAAACACAAAAGATGGCTGCAACACACCCAACTTTTGTTAAATAACGTTTTCGGTGATATTTTTTTTAATTCCACATTACCGCATGCTATTATCCAATCTTTATAGTCATACGGACGAAAATTAAAAAATGACTGTTGATGAAATTGCTACTGGTCTTTTTACACCCAAAATAGTAACAAATTTTTAGTCTTGAAGAAGATGATTTATTCAAGATAATTAGATCATTAGTCAGATCGGTCGCGTTGGCGGCCATCTTAATTCTCTATTCCACGTGACCCACAGCAATTCTGTTTACTATGACGTGACCTCTTGTTTACATACATGACGTCACAGCCTACCGAGAATAAATTTGAATAATACATGTAACTGGGGTACTATACTATTCTATGTACTGTGAGGTACACCTTCAATTTGAATTACACTTTCTGGAAAGATTTCTACCATTTATAAAACCGTATTTACAAATGTTATAAAGTTCAAAACTAAAGAAACCACTTTAAATTTGAACAAAGAGGGATCGAGTCGCAGGGGAAAAGAATGAACATATGAAAACATCAATTTTTTTCATGAACAGCTTATTGAATATTGAGAATACAAAAATATGGATCAGAAGGTTTTGATTTTTGACATCATTTATGACACATTTCACTGAATTGTTAAACAAGATTTGAGATATCATCCTTTCAAGAGGCATCGAACACTTAGAACTAATTTAACGGCCGCACTGTCTAAATTTTGCAAAATGGTTTCTGCAAAAAAATGCACATTTTGTAGAAGATATCATGATTGGTGATGAAGATGTATTTCCATGAATGAAAGAGTCAATGAAAAAAGCGTCAATTGAATATAAAATAGTAGGATTTAATTTTTACTACTACCATATGGAAATAAATCATTCCTATTATGAACTTTTTGTGTTTTTCTTCCTCGCGCCCTTGTTATTTACCTTCTTTTAATTCGCTGCAGGATGTTCAATTTTTGTCGTAACTTCTTCAGATTATCAAGATAGATGAAGAAAAATAAACGAATAAAATAAAGTTTTTAGAAAATTTCTATCTTTGATAGTTTGTAAAATAAACTAATTTGAAAATGGGTTTCCTTTTTTTGCTCCACCCTGTATATACTAAAATAATGTGTACCAAAAATAAAAATATTGAACATATAAGAAGTGAAAAATATATACTGTGGTAACTTGCTGTACTAATCTGTGATTACAAAAATGGTTGGAAGCGGCAAGCCACTGATAATGACACAGGATTTTTTGAAGTGAGCAGTCGCGTTTGAGACCTGGTTCTGTAAAGTGTTCTGTGAGTGTTTCAAGCTTTGTCTGTGACAAAAGTGTTTTGTAAGTAACGTGTTACTTGCCTAACGGTTAGGTAGTTTTTGGGAGTACTTGTTGTACTAGCGTCGGTTTTACTTTGGAAGTAAACCACGTAGTGGTGAGTTGCTTTCCTAAGCACGCAAGTTGAGGTTTGCATTTTGTGTGATTTGCTTCCTAGGTACAACCTTTTTGTACTGTGAGTACAAGAAGTGTTTACCGGTTGTCTCATCATACGGTTGTACGTTGTACAATCAGGTGTGAGTTGGCCAGTTAAAGGGGTGGTTGGAGACTGTGCAAGAGTTCTAGGAACTCGCAACTAGGATTGCAGTTAGTTTTTGCTTTGGCTAACTAACCAGTGACGTCACTGCATCAGCTCTTGGGAGCTAGCAACTGAGGTTGTTCCTTCAAGCTATCTAGGCTTTATCACATCTTTGTGACGTCATCATGTCTGACTCTGAGAAAGCAGGCAAGACTGATACTGGTTCTTCTAGGGACCAGGGATGTCTGGGACATCCGGTATGATTGATATTGGCCAATTGGCAAGCATTTTAATGCAGGCCAAGGGGCCAATTATTGATCGGTTGGGGAGAGCTCTCCCCAAGTTCAGTGGCGATGGCACAGTTGATGTGTCAGAGTGGCTGGACGACTTCGAACGTCGCTGTCGCAGCGAGCGGGTCGAACCCCAAGAGGTCGTGGACTTCTTGCTCGAGGGCAACGCCGCTCGAGTATTCCGTGCCATGAGGGTGTCGGAAGCCTCTCAGTGGGAGGTAGTCAAGGGAGTACTGCTGGCTCAGTATGGTATGTCCCGGCAGGAAGCGTACAGACGTTTCACGTCTCGTCAGCTTTTATCTGGCGAGGCTGTGGACGTTTATGTTGACGACCTGCAGCGCTTCGGTGCTAGGATGGAGGTGAAAACCGATTGTATGGTTTTCAGAGTGAAGTTCTTTGAAGGACTCCTCCCCTCCATCCATAAGTGGGCAGTGATGCTCCCAGAGGCGTACACCTCTGACTTTGACATTTTGGTGTCAAAGGTGCGTGACAGATTGTCCGCACAGAGGGATGCCTCAGGCCAGTCTGGGACAGGCCAGGCCACCAGAGTGGCTACTGCCTCCAGGAGGCAAGGGCTTTCTTGCCCACGGTGCCAGGGTCCTCACCGGGTGAGAGATTGCACCCAAAGACGTCGCTCCAAGGTGATGCAGACGGGCAAGCCCTCTTCACATGGGCGAAACTTATGTTTCACCTGTGGGAAGCCCGGGCATTTTGCCCGGGAGTGCCCTGACAGTCCTGTGACTGTCGCGTCATCCGCTGGTGATGCGGGTTTTTCCGAGGAGGCTGTGGTAAGGGGCACCGCAACCTCCATCGGAGAAACCATGGAAGAGTAAAATCCTCCATGGATCCTTCTGGGAAGGATTCTGCTGCTTCGAGCGGCAAGCTAAGTCCTGGGGACTTAGTAGTGGTGGGGGCTAACACTCCTACCAAGGGTACTCTGGGAGTACTCATGGCAGCTGGTAGACTTTCGAGTCGTGAGATGCCAGTTGTCAAGGCCATTGTAAATGGCCAATCTGTCTTGTGTCTGGTTGATACAGGCAGCGGGTGCACGATGGTGTCTACCCGGGTGGTGGTGGGACTTAAGGGCCGAAAGGCCCGTCATTTTATGACAGCTGACGGCAAAACTTCCACCAATGGAAGGGAGTGCTGGGTGGCAGTGGGATTGCATGGACACTGTTTTAGTGTACGTGCAATTGCCCACAGAGGATTGGAAAATCTCGGAGTTGACTGCCTCCTAGGTGATGACGTTGTCGATCACATGGGAGGTGTGACGATTCGCAGAGGATCCGATTCTCGTTATTTGGTCGATTGGGGTAAGCCTAATGCGACTGATTGCTGTGGAGTCTTTTCCAAGGAAAAAAGACGTCCTATAGCATGTGGTGTGGCTCCACCACTGTCGATTTCTGATAAAGATTTCGATGCTGTTTTTGCTAACGGCAAATGGACCGTGAGCTGGCGCTGGGCTGCTGGCAAGCCAAAACAGCTTCAGACTGGTGTTGGAGAGTACAAATGTACTCGAACACCAGGTGTACACGAGAGGTACACAACGGAGATCCAAAGTTGGATTTCCAAAGGTTGGCTAGTAGAGTGGAAAGGACCTGTTAAGGGTGTCATTCCACTGCTGGTCGTTGTCCAGCCTACTAAGGACAAGGTTAGGCCGGTAATGGATTACCGTGAGCTTAACCCTTTTGTCGAATCTCATACTGAGGAATCGGCAGTGTGTGCTGAGAAGGTACGCAAGTGGAGACAACTGCAGGGGCAGCTTAAGGTCGTAGACCTGAAGGCTGCCTATCTGCAGATTCATGTCTCCAAGGAACTATGGCAGTACCAGATTGTCAGGTATAATGGAGTCCATTATGCTTTGACACGTCTTGGCTTCGGCCTGACATGTGCACCGAGGATCATGACGATGATTCTCGGTAAAGTTCTTTCGATGGACGATCAAATTGATCGTGCCACGGATCATTATATCGATGATATTTTGGTCCAAGAGTCTATTGTTAGTGCTTCTCGAGTTAGGGAACACTTGCATCGATATGGACTCGAATCGAAAGAACCGGAAGGGCTTGACGGTGGTCGAGTCCTTGGGATTGCCTTGAATAAGGTGCCCAATGGACATTTGAAAATGTCTAGAGGATCCGAGCTATCTTCTTACATATCAGAATCTTCTGGTATGACGAAGAGACACTTGTTTTCTCTGTGTGGTCGGCTCACAGGGCATTACCCTGTAGCGGGTTGGCTAAGGCCTCATTGCAGCTTTCTGAAGCGATTGGGGTCAGACGGTTCCTGGGACGAACCTGTCAGTGAGTGTGTTCGTAAGCTAGTTGACGAACTGGTGAGTCGAGTCCTCTCTGAAGATCCTGTGAAGGGTCAGTGGTATGTCAATCCAAACGGTAATGTTACTGTTTGGACTGATGCTAGTTCGCTAGCGATGGGTGTTGTCATTCAGGTGGATGGCGCACTAGTGGAAGATGCTACCTGGCTTCGAAAGAAGTCAGATCATCACCACATCAACGTCTCAGAGCTTGAGGCTGTTGGGCGTGGAATCAACCTAGCAATCACGTGGGGCTTCAAAGCTTTCGCGATTGCTACGGATTCCAGAACTGTGTTGTCCTGGCTAGACAACACGGTTGAGGGCCATTCTCGTGTGCGCACGAAGGGAGCGGCTCAAATGCTAATCAAGCGACGCTTGGCGGTGATTAAGGAAATCATCAACGAGTATGAACTGGCAGTTGAGTTTCGATTTGTTTCGACAATCGAAAACAAGGCTGACCAGTTAACTCGGGTAACTAAGAAATGGCTTAGTTATCAAGAGTCTGATGACTCTGAAACAGTAGAGACTGTTTCGGCGGCTCTTTCGACAGGAAAGACGCTAAAGGATGCCATATGGGCGGCTCATCTGCCGCATCATTTTGGCGTCGATCGCACGCTTTACCTTGGCAAGCAGATTAGGTTGGACCTAACTCGCAACCAAGTTAAACGTGAGATCGAAGGATGCGAAGAGTGTCTTCGTATAGATCCTTCAAGAAGGGTTGAGAACTTCGTTGAGCGAGGTGACTTAGCCGTGGAAGGGAACTGGCATCGTGTAGCTGCTGATGTTACGCACTACAACAATGTCCACTACCTTTCCATCGTTGATTGCGGTCCGTCGAGGTTCACAATATGGCGAAGGTTGTCGAATGAGACGGCAGCTAGTATTGTGACCAATCTCCAGCAAGTGGTTGTTGAGCACGGACCTTTTGCCGAATTGTTGTTAGACAACTCGACGGCATTTAGGTCGGCAACTGTCGAGCAGTTTGCCAGGGATTGGGGAATCTCTTTGCGATTCCGTGCCGCTTACGCCCCAAGTGGAAATGGAATAGTAGAGAGAAACCATCGCACGATCAAGAGGATCGCTGCACGGGGAAAAATTTCCCCTGAGGTTGCGACATTTTGGTATAATGTCACGCCTCGGAAAGGTGTTGAGGACGCATCTGTTCCGTATCGTAAGATTTTCAAGTACCCTTGGAGGGTACCTTACGATATCAACCAGAAGGTTGAAGTGGAGGGGAAAAATGAGAATTTTTCCATTGGTGACGAGGTATGGGTCAAGCCTGCGATACCCTCGTGCACCAAGCACTGGACTCATGGAAGAGTTACAGAGGTGCAATCCAAACATGTCATATGTGTGGATGGCATGCCTAGACATGTCCGTGACGTTAGGAAACGTCGAGGCTCCAATGAGGAGACTCCTGAGTATGACTCAGATGAAGATGAGTCAACGTTCTACGACGCTCATGCTGGCACTGAACCTCTCAGTAGATCAGCAGACCAGGTGCAGCCTACGGTTGAGCCAGAGGCTCTAACGGCAGAGCAGGAGCAGGTTATGGCTGAGTCTGATGAGTCAGACTCTGATAGACCCGAGGAAATCGGTGAAGTTGTCAGGGCTCCCGTGGAGGAGCCAAGACGATCAGGTAGGATTCGTCGTCAACCTGGTTGGTTGGCCGACTATGTCCCATGAGTTCTTAAAGGAACTAGGGGGGATGTGGTAACTTGCTGTACTAATCTGTGATTACAAAAATGGTTGGAAGCGGCAAGCCACTGATAATGACACAGGATTTTTTGAAGTGAGCAGTCGCGTTTGAGACCTGGTTCTGTAAAGTGTTCTGTGAGTGTTTCAAGCTTTGTCTGTGACAAAAGTGTTTTGTAAGTAACGTGTTACTTGCCTAACGGTTAGGTAGTTTTTGGGAGTACTTGTTGTACTAGCGTCGGTTTTACTTTGGAAGTAAACCACGTAGTGGTGAGTTGCTTTCCTAAGCACGCAAGTTGAGGTTTGCATTTTGTGTGATTTGCTTCCTAGGTACAACCTTTTTGTACTGTGAGTACAAGAAGTGTTTACCGGTTGTCTCATCATACGGTTGTACGTTGTACAATCAGGTGTGAGTTGGCCAGTTAAAGGGGTGGTTGGAGACTGTGCAAGAGTTCTAGGAACTCGCAACTAGGATTGCAGTTAGTTTTTGCTTTGGCTAACTAACCAGTGACGTCACTGCATCAGCTCTTGGGAGCTAGCAACTGAGGTTGTTCCTTCATATACGTATATAAGATATTGGCAAATGAGAGAGCAGAGTTGTGATTGGGTGGAGTGTGACCTAATCACATTTCGCGCATGTGTCTGTTCTCAATGAAAACGTAGACGAAAGTGTTTTAAGTGGTGAGGTAGCGGTATTCCTACGTTGCAACACGTCTCCACCTTACAATTAATTTCCTAATTTATAATCATTATTTTTTAACTTCTAAATACAAAAAATATATTTGGTTTTTATATTGGAGCAAAGTCAAGAAAGGCCTGTAAATTTCAAAGTAATGTCTAGAGCCCAAATTTCCAGTTCTTATGCTATAAACGCTATTTTAACCATAAAAATAAAGTTCTGTAGCGTTTATAGCATAAACAATATTTTGACTATAAAAGCTATTTTGACTAGAAATTAAAAGATATAACTAGTAATTATGGTATAAACGACTATAAAACCAATGATAAACCATCCTTTACGTGTAAAATATATTTGTAATAGATAATTATATTATTGATAAATTAAGCATGCAAGAGACATTTAAATTAAGCTATTTCATTCACATTTTTTATAGAAATATTCCATAGAAAACATTGGTAAATTGAACTAAATTGAAAAATGGATAGATCACCACTTCATTCAGTTTAATATCATACATTTTTCTTAAATAAATAGAATGATACATGAAGAATGAAGATATGCCCAATAAAATAAATATATGGTATTTATTTATTGTGACCGGTAAATTTCGCTCTTTGTGTAAAGATGTTACGTGTTAGTTAGTTGAGAGCTCATGTTGTAAAAACAAAACATGCCCAAAGTGAAACAACCTCAAACTGTTTTGAAGTTGAAAGAAGCTTTTCAAAATTGAAAATATTTTTAAGTGACAATAGACAAAGCATGACAGCTGTAAATGTCAATAAAATGTTGGTTATTTCTCGTAATGAAGTTTAATTGTTTCATTAAAAAGTGGCATAAATATTATATTAAGAATTATTGTTACTGTTTTTGCTTCTGGTTTGTGCTGTTCTATTTGAGTTTCGTGGTTATATTTTCTTAGCTGGTTGTGACTTGGACAACATAGTTTTTTAGGTAAATTTTGATTAGTTTTCATGTAAAATAAAAGCTACGTATATAAATTAAGAAACATGGGTTTTATTCACTATTTATTAAAGTCATAGCCTTATGTATACGATATTATACGTACCTACACATTTGACATTAATTGTTGCGTAAGTTCTGTGAATAATAATTAAAAATCAACTATTAACGAATAAACAAGAATGGCATAGTTACTCTGAAATATATTTCCCAAAGTTTCTATAATGCAGATAAAAGAAAGGAAATGCATCAATTTTAGGATACACTCAGATATTATAAGAACTTTTTTACCGACTTATAAACTCTTTTTTAGAGCTATAAAACCTTTTTTTTGGGCTCTATTTTGACTACTTTAGTAATGACATGAGAGATATAAAGTAATTTAAAAAGGATAAACACAGAAACACATGTCAAACTCATTCGGGTTAAGATACTTCATAACAAACCGCAAACTTAGTCTGCGTCCGTTTTTATAATTTTCATATTTTAAGCAACTTATTGATATGTTATGACAAAATGAACTATACCAATGGATTTGAAATTATTCAATTAATGTAGTAGTGTTATTTTAACTGAGCTGATGATAATTAATCTATTTAGAAATCGTAAATTAAATATACACGTGATCTTTGTGGAGT
Source organism: Caprella mutica (assembly GCA_947561585.1). Lineage (NCBI taxonomy): Eukaryota > Metazoa > Arthropoda > Malacostraca > Amphipoda > Caprellidae > Caprella > Caprella mutica. The sequence goes on along the minus strand of CANNZV010002741.1, from coordinate 43,045 downwards.
TTTAATGAAAATGGTGGTAGTTTTCACAATATATTGTCATTTAAATCATTTTAGAGTGGCGTGACGGAAATTTCAATAGGGAGTAAATATATGGCCAAAGGTCTGAGTGATATTCTTTCCTTAATTTTGTGTTTGTAACTGTTAAAATTTAAACAAATTAAAATCTAAACAAACTACTTTTGTTCGCATAGTTTCCCCAAAATGTAGGACATTTTAGCCCACAACCAAAACACCATTTTCCAGCAACAAAAAAATGGTAACTTTCACCAAATTTGATGGGTCGCTCCTCTTAATATTGCTGATAATGGAATAATTGTGCAAGCTTTAGTAATCAAAGATTTAAAGTTAAATGCTGATGCGATATTAGGACCTGATATTTTGCATCTTAGTGCTGCAAAAATAAATTTAAAAAAGATAATGTGACGTTTAAAGGTACATTATTACCTTTGACAGTTGAATGAAAAATAAACTTTATCAGCTGATTTTAAAGTAGAGAGAAAGAAGAAGAGTAAAGCCATACCTACATATAATTTTTGTATTTTAATTAAGAAATTAATTGGAATTGTAAAAATTCATATTTGAATCATTGTTGTTTATTCATTTGTTTTTGAAGTATATTACAATAATCCATTGTATTCTTATGTGCCTACTTAGTTTGAATAAGTTTATTATGCGTTTCATTATCCATTAATTCCAATTTTATTGAATTATAATCTTATTTTCAAATGAGACGAACCGATATTTTTAAATGGCATATCGGAATTAATTAATTACCACGTTACTGAATAAATGGGAAAATTTATTTGTTGAGCATACTTAGACCAATTTGATGAAAGAAAAGGAATGAAAAGAAATTAATAATGAAAATTATTAATTGAGCCAATATAACACAACCTCCTGCACCAGTAATACAGGGTGGGGCGTAAGTTTGGAAGCAATTTTTCAAACATTAATATAATTCTTAAAAATAAGTTCCTAAGTAGGTGATAGGGTTTGAACTATAGTAGAGACACTACATTATGACGTGGCAGTGTTATTTTTTACAAAAATTTAGTCAATTCAAAAATGTCAGACAAAAGAGAAGCCATTATTGCTCTACACCGTGCCGGGAAATCAGATTCCGTCATTTCAAAGACTCTCTTAATAGCGAGATCGACTGTTTGGAAGTGTGTGAAGCGTTTTAATGAAAGAGGAGACTTGACTGATCGTCCATGAAAAGGTAGACCACGCTCACAACGCACCAAACAACTGATAAAATGTGCCCGAGAGAAGATCAGAAGGAACCCGAAAAGGTCAATACGATTGTTAGCCAAAACAGCTAATGTGAGTCCCAGAACAATGAGAATAGTTGTCAAAGAAGACCTAAAGATGTCCTCTTTCACCCTCCAAAAGAGACAGACTCTGTCAGAAGCTGTAAAGAAAAAGAGATTGGAGAGAAGCAAAGCACTTCTGAGAGAATTGAAGTCTGGCACGGCTGGTGAAATTGTTTGGTCTGACGAAAAAAATATCACAGTGGAAATGGCTCACAACCGGAGGAATGACATAATAATTGGTAAAAGTGTAAAAGACATCCCATACAACCAAAAAACTGTCCACAGAACCATGAAACCTGCTTCAGTAATGGTCTGGGCCGCCGTTTCAGAAACTTGGAGATCTCCTTTAATTTTTGTGGAACAAGGCGCCAAAATCAATGCTAAATGTTATATTGAGAATACTTTGACGACAATGTTGGAGTCAGCTAAGGATCACTTCGGTAATGACACTCTATGGACATTTCAGCAAGACGGCGCGACTTCACATACTGCAAATGTCACTCAAAACTGGTGCCATGACCATCTTCCACGGTTTTGGTCCAAAGAAATGTGGACTCCCTGCTCCCCAGATGTTAATCCTATGGACTTTTCGGTATGGTCCATTCTTGAATCAAAGGCCTGTGGTAAATTCCATCGCAGTGTGGATGATTTAAAACGTTCGCTCCAGAGATCTTGGAAGGAAATTTCACAAGAACAGTTGCGTGCCGCAGTAGGAGGAGTTCGGAGGAGATTTGAGGCTGTTATTAAAAACAAGGGGGGACATTTTGAATAAATTTATGATTTTTGAATTCTTAAAACCCTTATGTAATAATATATAACTGTAAATTATTAAATATATTTTTCGTTGGATTATAATATGCACTTTCATTTGCTTCCAAACTTACGCCCCACCCTGTACAAGCTGTCTGTGACTTCTCGTTTTTGGTGTGCGCGGGTACCATCTTTCTTTCTATTTTGCAATCTTTTTTGCTCTTTATATTTTGGTGTGCCCTGTACAGTGTACATGCGGCCGTAAAAAATATGAGATAGAATTTTCTCAGGCAGTAAATGAAATCCAAGTGATAATGAATATACTAATATTTCTACTACCAAATTGTATTCCTGTGATTTTCTAAATGAAAGTAATCGTAAGAAGTTCTAAGAGAATCAAAAATGTTGTAATATAAAGGAAAATTTTATAACCAATAGTAAAAACTCAAGAATTATTTAATTAGATAATTGGATACTTTAATATGGATCCATTAATTGCCTTGCATTGTTATGACGACAGAGTTGGTCTAAAATTTTCTTTGCATGCAATTCAGAGGTCAGAAGAAAAATCAGAATAACAACTTAAATTACGTATTAGAGTGGAGACTAGAGGGGACCTTTAAAGATACTTAATGCTCATACTCAACATTACTAACTTATTAAGTAAAGTACATTGGGACTCCTTTATAGTGAACTCCTGTATAGTGAATCATGCTGTATAGTAAAATCCTGTATAGCGTACTTACCTCTATAGTGAACATATTTAGGTTAGTCTACCACAAATATTCGTAAGTTTTCTATGAATCTTTTATTTGTATTTAGTAAATTCACTTTCGTTTTATTTTTATTTTTTAGATATAAAATATATACCTAAAAAATCCGAGGTTAGCGTAAAAATGTTCGGAATAAATGTTCGGTTCGGAATAAATGTTCGGACCGATATTTTCAAAATTGGGTTCGCTATACGGAGGTTCGGAACCCAAAATTGACGAAGATTCGGATTCGGAACCTAAAAAAAGGTTCGCGCGCCCAGCTCTGCAAATATTAACATTTTAAATTTTTCACAAATGATCTCCTCCCTAGTTTATATAGGAGAATCCTTTTTCATACCAAAACTAGTGCACTTGGCTCTTGACAATAATTATATAGCTGTACTTTTTTTTAGGTTTCTGATGAGAAGATATCGTCAATCTTGCAACATATGAAAGCCAAAAAAATGCAGTATATAAATTAAAAGTAAACTAAAGTTTACCAATATTCATTTCCATAGTTGATATTGATTAAATAAAAAAAATTATATTTGACATATTATTGAGCATAAAAAGCATATTTTAGAGCATAAAAAGTATGTTTTAAAGCATAAAAAGCATATTTTTAAAGCATAAAAAGCATATTTTTAAAGCATAAAAAGCATATTTTTAAAGCATAAAAAGCATATTTTTAAAGCATAAAAATTGCATGTTTTTAAAGCAAAAAAGCATATCTCTAAAAGCATTTTGTCCCAGCCCTAGTTATAATGTTTTATTTAGTGAGTCTTACTTAAATTGATGCCCCCTGTAGGCAATTTTTTTATTGCTTTAATCAACGATGGAAATGTTTCCTATGATTTTTTTGCAAACTCCATGAAATTTAATAGCAAATTTTAAATTTTTATAATCAAAATTTTACAATACCTATTTTACTTCACACTTGCTAATTTTCAGTCTGAAGAAAAGAAATGTACACCTTTTGTTTTGATTGTCAACTACCCAGGGAGAATATTATGGTGGGGTCATAGAAGATTATAGTGGACAGACATTATGGGGGGCTGGATCTTACGTAATTATCGATAATATTCGATAAATATCATCCATTGGCAAAACATCCTATAAACAACTATAATCACCGTAATATTTCCCAACCATGATGTATAGTAGATTATATCAACCAAAATCTCCGAATATTTTCTGATTATGTTACTTATATGAACTTCTATGAATGAACCATCTTAAATCTTCGAATATTTTCTGGTGGTATTTCTTATATGAACTTCTATGATTGAACCATCTTAAATCTCCGAAGATTTTCTGAAGATATTCTTTATATGAACTCCTATGACTGATCCATCTTAAACCATCTGAAAATCTTCGAAGATTTAAGACGGTTCAATCACAGAAGTTCATATAAGAAATGCCATCAGAAAATCTTCGAAGATTTAAGATAGTTCAATCATAGAAGTTCAAATAAGAAATACCATCAGAAAATCTTCGAAGATTTAAGATGTTACAGCCATTCAAATTCATAGCAGGATTATTATCAGAAAATCTTCGTAGATTTAAGATGGTTCATTCATAGAAGTTCAAATAAGAAATACCATCAGAAAATCTTCGAAGATTTAAGATGTTACAGCCATTCAAATTCATAGTAGGATTATTATCAGAAAATCTTCGTAGATTTAAGATGGTTCATTCATAGAAGTTCAAATAAGAAATACCATCAGAAAATCTTCGAAGATTTAAGATGTTACAGCCATTCAAATTCATAGTAGGATTATTATCAGAAAATCTTCGTAGATTTAAGATGGTTCATTCATAGAAGTTCATATAAGGAACATTATCAGAGAATATTCGGAGATTTTGGTTGATATAATCTACTACACATCATGGTTGGGAAATATTACGGTGATTATAGTTGTTTATAGTTGTGAACATGGTAGACAACTTGGACATAAGCACCCCCAATTCTCTTCTATGATTATGGTAGAAAGACTCCTTTAATCTCCCAAAATCTTCTATGATTATGGGTGAAATCATCTCATAGTATAGGAGATTCCCCCTTTTAATTATAGGAGTGAACATGGTAGAAAACTTGGACATAAGCACCCCCAATTCTCTTCTATGATTATGGTAGAAAGACTCCTTTAATCTCCCAAAATCTTCAATGATTATGGGTGAAATCATCTGATGGTATAGGAGATTCTCCCCTTTAATTATAGGAGTGAACATGGTGGAAAACTTGGACATAAGCACCCCCAATTCTCTTCTATGATTATGGTAGAAATGCTCCTTTAATCTCCCAAAATCTTCTATGTCTCCCCTATAATTTTCTCCCTGGGTAGGTATTAATGTACATTAAATCCATTTAACATTGGATAAACGTTCATATACTTTAGAAAACAATTAATGATATCTTAAACGATAGCAGAAAAGAATTGTTTGTTTATATAATTTAAATTTGAAATCAAAAATTTCTTCTTCGGCGTCGAGCTTGTGATTCGAAAATTGTTTCACACAGAGTATTATAAACTTTAAAATCAAATAATAAAATATTCAATGAACCGAACTGTATGCGATTTGCAGAATAATCATCGTAGACCTAAGTTCTATATTATTATGTAATAAACTCATTTTTTTCCCGGAGCCTGGAGAAGACCTTTAAGCTACAAATATCAGTGCATGTTAATCAATTAATTAAAAAAAGTCACTGGGAGCTTTCCATATTGAGTGATTTCTAACTGGAAGTTTTCTAACTATGAGTTTTCTCACTGGGAGTTTTCGACACTGGAAAATTTTTCGCTGAGAATTTTCTGTCTTGGAGTTATCTTAGTACCGGATTTTATATTATTTATCCATTTTTATGCTTATAATTTCTAGTGAAAATTTTTAAGAAATTTCAACATTAAATTAAACAGCCTTACATTTTTTATTACATTGAAGAAACCTCTGCAGTATCTGCATATAACTAACTTTTCAACAAACAACTTCTATAATCTAATCATAAGGTATTCCTGTCATTGAAGTTTGAAACAAATTCAGAGATGATTTGAGCAGCGAATTCTTGTAGACCTAAATCTTATTGGAAAACAGATAATACCGACAGAATTCTTTATTTCCTGTTGGAAAACCCAATATTTTCAGTTCGACAAAATGGAACAGATAAAACATCGTCATCAATTAATCGAATAATTCCTATAAGGATGGAAATTGGTAGCCGTACAAGATTGAAGAACATCAATAACTTTTACCAACGGACCATCCTCGTCCTGTTACATTTGCATGGTGGTGTTAGTGAAAAGAAGAAAGATTGTAATAGGAGATGGAGCAGTATTGTTTCTTAAATTACTCTCAAATCAAACAAATCCACCACCATTATGGACATAGATAAAATACACCGCAAGATACTATTTCCCAAAAAAGTATGAATAAATTTGGTGATTGCATAACGGCGCACCACCACAGTGAACTAATTTTAGTTTAAAAACTGTAGTTGGAAGTCTTCAATCACAGAATTATTGGCATAAGCTTTGATACAAATGGCCTCCTAAGAGTCCCGAAATGACACATTGTGATTATCATTTGTGATATCATGTAAAAGATAGAATCTATGCAACAGTACCTGTTGATTTAAACGATCTAAGAGCTCGCATTATTCATTAAATCGATGAACTTACAACGTTTCTTGCAATCAATAGACTGCAGTTCTTCATCACTTAATTGGACACAGTTCCAGTTCAAGTCACATAGTAAAATGATTCATATATTCGTTACCATGGTAGGTATGACTTTGCGTCTGTTTTATATATATGACCTCCTTACTTGAATTCATAATAAATTCGACATCTTGTGAATGATTCTCAATTAGATATTTGTAACTGATATTTTCCTAACTGATAAATTGAAACTCATTTCGTGAGCTAATAATTTCTATATTATTTTCTTACGTATTCCATCAACTAACTTTCAATTAATCATTATTTTCTTACTCATTCCAATAACTAATTTTCAAATAGTCATCATTTCCTTACATGTTATTTCACCAGTGTGAATGAATGACATCATTCACGAGATTCGGATTGGACCAAATAATAAGATTCCATTGTGAAACGCTCACGCTAATAGATTTGAAATATTATATTCATGAATCTATGACGTCTCTCGGGCTCTATTAAAATACTTCAAATTCACTATTATTTCAATATAATAGAAATATTTGAATAAATCACAAGCACGTGTCAATCATTCGATTGTAGCATGATATTGTATATGCGGCACATGATCAGCCTTAGTTTAAACTAAAGCGCTTAAACAAGAAACAGTTCTGTAAACCTCCATTATACTTATTGGGTAATTATGATTAAGAAAATTAAAACTTGGAGGAAATATTTATTTGTTTCACTCGGTGGACAATAATCATGAGAATATTACACAAATGATAATCCATAGCCAAGTGTCAAAAGCTAGGCCATAATAATATATATTTTTAATACGATTACATTTTTCACTAACAACACAAGTTAAAGGCCTCTTCACACATGTCACCGGTGGTCCGTCTCCGTCACGCTCCTCTTAGTGATTTTGTGTCATTGAAAAAATATATCATTACATTAATTTCAACGGACCTATTCACACAGGACCGGCTCTCCTCAGAGATTAAAAAAATCCCTGACCGGAGACGTCTCAGACAGATCCCTGTCATGTGTGAAGTAGCCTTACATATCTATATGAAGGCATAATTAATTAACATTTAGTGGGATTCTAGAAACATTGTTGACTGATAGTCTGATGCACGAAAATAGGATATTTCAGTCCATGTGTATGTTCGGGGGTCTTGAAGGGGGGTGGTGTTTTTCTTTGCCGTACGGGCATTTCTTTGTATCCAATATTCATATTCAATATTTCCAGTATTTAAGTTCTTTCTTTCACATGGTAGCGTGATTATTAATTAGTGCCGAGCTGGCTTTTATTTACGTGGGTTACGATTCTTCCTAGAAAGAATAATCAATTTGTCTAATTAACTGTTTACGTTACTTGTCAATGATAATCATTAATTCCATTACATCATTAAATAACATCAAATCAAATATCGTACCAAAAAAACAAGGTTAAATAAAACACAAACATAGTTTAAATTAGGTGTACTCTAATTAAGAAATAGATCAGACAAAAGTTTCGAGAAATAGTAAATCCTACATAAACATCGTAAATTTAATTCGATTAATCAAATATCTACCTATGGAGGAGTTTAACTTACAACATGGGTCAAGGTTTGGAGGTTGAGAGTATACTTTTCACAATAAACACTGTCACAATCACTGAGGAAATACGGATGGGGTTACTGAATTTCTAATGGAGTTGATGCGGCTGGAAACTCTTCGGAACCACTGTACTAGTGTATTGGGAACGGCTGAAGTCCTCCACTGGAACTTTTCTATTTGACGTGGACGACAACGCGTGCAAATCTCGGTACAATGATGGTGACTCTGGCTTCAGACACCTACTGCTTATTGAATGTCTGCTCTGCAACATGAGAAGTTATTTTGTAACGTCAGAAATTATTGACGTAAAGAATACAACCTCTGCTTCCGGGATCCATTGAATTGCAAGATTCAGCCACTTGCTAAGGATCCTATCTCCACCACTATGACGGGCGGAGATCATCATCGACTAAGTCCTGTGATGGTTACCTAAGGCTGAGGTGAGAGAAGGTGTCACCCCGCGGTCCTATCCAGACCGGTAAACTACTTAAAAGACTCTCTCGTGAGCAGAGAGTAGAGTACAGTGAGGTAGAGAAGACAACTTTCATAATCTCAATCCACCACTTATATACTCCCAAGATTCATCTAAAACTCCACCCAAATCCTAACGTAAGATGCCTCTGATCTCACTTCTCCAATTCCGATTGGTTCTCAACCCTCCTGTAGGCTGTTCCTAATTCTTCCATCAACTAACATGAACTGATCAATTCAAAAATTACTCCTCCTATATTTCCGACTTAAACTAATTACTCTCTCACAGAAAAGAAACATCACTTGAAATCTGTTAGGATACATGAAACCTCAAAAGCTCGTTAACCACAGTAAAAGTTAACCACAGAAAACCTCTGGTCTAGAGAAAACAGTAGGTGGTTAATTACTAGGGTTGGGACAATATGCTTTAAGCATAAAAGAATAATCTTGAGCATATTTATCGTTAGAGCATATTTTTTTATGCTCATAAAATGAAGTACATTCTTTTTCCAAAAAGAATATGCTCAGAAAATAAAGAATATTCTTTTTCCGAAAAGAATATGCTTTTATCCACAGAAAGGTGGTTGATAAATAAAAGTTATACGAAATTTTCAATTACAAATGTATGGATAATATCTTAATGAAAACTTGGATCAACTGTGTATTTTTGGAAGAATTCTTGTATTACTACATTAATGTAACATACAAAGTCACTTCTAGTTAATGGTGTGAAGAGTTGTCATTCACATCTCGCAAACCACATTTTCACCATGCCTAAAATTGAGAGTCCAACTTCGAGCAAGATTGCTCTTTGACTTTACAGATTTGGAAGAGGTTGATGGAGATATGAAATGCAAACTTTGTAGATTGAAAGTAAGAATAGTATGCAAACGACTATTATCACTAGAACCTTGTATATTCTAAAATAATTAAAAAATTTACTTGTAATTGAACACTGCTAATCGAGAAATTATGTAGATTATCATTAGAGACCGGATTTCCAGTCGTTAAAAACTAGTCAAAATAGCACTATTAAGATGGTCATTATAGCAAGATAAAATAGCAGTAATAGTCGTATAAAAAAGCTATCAAGTTCTAACAACGAGCAAAATAGTTCTTTAAGCTAGCAAAATAGTCGTAAAAACAAGCAAAATAGCAGTATAAACAAGCAAGTTATAGCTATAAGTAAGTTGTTTTCTATGAAGAAAGAAGAAAATGTTTAATGGTACTCTAACTTAAAAATATCGCTGTTTTCTTGTTTCAATCTGCATAAATTAAATTACAGACATTTTCTTCTATTTTTCATTTTTGTATGTATTTTTGACCGTTGAATAGGATGATAAAATTTACCTTCTTTTTCTAGTTTTCCATAATGATTATAGTGAGTTAATACATAATAGCAGTATGACTCATAATTTTCGCTTAATGATATTACCCATTTCTGGTAAACAAAATGCAATAATTGGTGGTGAAGAACCAAAGAAATGCATTGATTTATTTCTCCATTATGCGACAGTTGTACTTACGCATAGAGTTTTGATTTTTAAATATGAGTGAACATAAGTTGATTATTAATATTATTTAATTATTAAGATTGACATTTTCTATTAGGTTGCTTTCATGAAATAATCAAAACACCAGTGATTAAATATTTTTTTAATTCCAACGTGAACATATTCTAAGACAGTGACTAGTTTAAATATAAAGTTACTTTAATTTTATTTAAGTAAACAGTTTTATGAGAAGTAATTTTATATCTTTCTCTAGGTAACTAAGACTATTTCTGACAGAAACGATAACAATATAACATAAATTAAATAATTAAGTGAACGGTTCTACGAGAAATCACATCCTACTCCATCTAATCAAGAAAAAAAGTCTGAACGAAACAATAACAATGAAACAGAAGTTAGGCAATAACAACGGAACTTAACATTAAAAATTATTGCACGAAATGACTAGGAATTTCCTTATGTTTGCAGTTGTTAAGTTGAGACGTTTATCAGAGAGAACATTCTTTAGTTTAGAAAAACTTCTCTCCACTTCAACTGATGTCACTGGTGCATACATGTACAGATGAGAATTGCGGGCGATGTTCTCTTCAATCTCCACTTCCTTATCCCCTACTATTACTTCCCTGATTTTCTTCACAGCTTCTAGTCCTGGATTGTTCAATACAATATGCGCGCACTTATTCCTTACAGCAAGCCCTACACTTCCATATGCGACACTCATACTTTGCAAGGCACCTTCGAACACACCTACTGCATCTACGACTTTCAAGTTCCGCTCTTCTAGTTTCTTGATTGAGTCCGGCAGTGTTGAAAAGTTGGCAGATATGTAGATGAGATTGTTCCTGAGCGATTCATCATCTAATAGTTGTTGCGACACTTTAATTGTTGAGGCATCTTCGGGATCAAGTAAACCAACTATGGTTTTAATGATGTCGAAATGCTTAGCGTAGTACAGAGCTGCGTCGAGCCAAGTCCCCCACCTAGTGAGTACTGGTTGTGGTGGGAGTGCTAAGTTGGGAGCAGTGTGTTTGAACAAATCCACTCTTGACGGAGCCTTAAGAAAAATTTTCTTCACATTCGCAATTAATTTGTCAACATTAGGGAAGTTGAGTCTGATCTCTTCTGCAATTCGGTGCAATCCATGACACAAGCAGGTTAAATGAATCATATTAGGATATTGTATTTGAAGCGATCTGGCAGCACATTTCATGTATGAAGCTGCATCAGTTACAAGTAACAAAACGTTATCAAATAGTATTCCATCGGGCCACAGTAAAGCTAGTGAGGTTGTAAGGAATTGAGCAATTGAAGTGCTATTTGTTTTGTCTAGCTGTTGAGTATTTAACAAATAAATCTTCGATGCTTCCCCAGCTTCCAGTGTTCCTATAATTATGTTGGCAATGTGTCGACCAGTGACGTCCGTTGATTCGTCGATGCTCACCCAAATTTTATTGTTGCCTGCATGAGTTCTAATCTTGTTCATCGCGGTGTTATAGTGAACATCTACATAATTCTTTCTGAGAGTCGACTCGTCTGGCACGACATTTCCCGTGTATTTTTCAAGGAAACTTTTAAAGGATTTGTTCTCCAATTTCGAGAGAGGAATATTAGCATTAACTAGAGCCTCACATAAATCTAAATTAAATTGCTTCCTATCTGCATTAGCTGGTTCCACATTGCCCTGATCGTCGTTTACTAAAGGCAATCCGTCACCTTGCAAGTTACTCCTATGCTTAGGTGTTTTCAGATGAGCAACGATGTTAGATTTTCTACTGTAGCTCATTTCCTTGTCACATGCAATACACTTCAATTTTTCACCATCACCTGATAATACATCACTCCCAAATTCGTTTACTAATTTGGCAACAACCTCACGTTTAGTAGACTTCACTTTAGGCATGTTTGTAGGCTCTATATCTAGCTGGTAGCACTAAATGACTTGCTTCATTCAAATTGTCTCCAATAGTGTTGCCATACAGTGTTGCCAAATGTCACTATAGTTAAATGCAGCTTTTATAGTCATTATCGTTAAATGCTACTGTTTAATAGTCATTATAGTTAACTGCTATTGTTTTCTAGTCATTATAGTTAAATCCTATTTTGCATGGTTAAATGCTATTTTGCATGGTTAAATGCTATTTTGCTGTTAATGCTATTTGTTTCTAGTCGTTATAGCATTTAAAGAATAAATGCTGGAAATCCGGTCTCTAATTATCATACTATAGTATGATATCAAATTATATCATTCTATAAAAATGGTAGGTTGCTCTCATAAATTAATCGGTGAGAACACAATGCATTATTAGTTTGTATTTCGCATACTCTATTCACAAATATTAACATTTTAATTTTTCTTAAATGATCTCCTCTATAGTTTATATAGGAGAATCCTTTTCCATACCAAAACTAGTGCACTTGGTTTTTGACAATAATTATATAGCTGTACTTTTTTTAGGTTTCTGATGAGAAGAGATAGTAAATCTTGCAACATATGAAAACCAAAAAAAAACAGTATATAAATAAGAAAAACTAAAGTTTAACAATATTCATTTCCCTAGTTGATATTGATTAAATAAAAAAAAATATATTAGGCATACTGTTAAGCATAAAAAGTACATTTTAGAGCATAAAAAGCATATTTTAGAGCATAAGAATCATATTTTAGAGCATAAAAAGCATATTTTAGAGCATAAAAAGCATATTTTAGAGCATAAGAATCATATTTTAGAGCATAAAAAGCATATTTTAGAGCATAAAAAGCATATTTTAGAGCATAAGAATCATATTTTAGAGCATAAAAAGCATATTTTAGAGCATAAAAAGCATATTTTTAAAGCATTAAAAGCCTATTTTTAAAGCATAAAAAGCATATCACAAGAAGCATATTGTCCCAGCCCTATTAATTACCCTCACCAAATGCATTACATGTAACAGGGTTTGAAAGTCTAATTAACTCTCTCAAAGCAATAAATATTATTGTCAAACAACCATTCTAAAACCACAAACATTTGAGCAGAAGGGAAATATCCAATGACACTGTTTTATTTCAAAGTCACAAAATAATTAACTTCATAACAAACTGGTCTGAAGATTTTATAACTACAAGTATACACATGCGTTCACACTTGTCAATTACTGTAAGCAGCTTTAATTGGGTTATCCAGTCAGCCTTGCGAGATAGATCGAAAAATGTTCTACAAACATTATATTTTCATAATAGTATGACTGCAAATGATTGGTAAAACATGTTTTATCAACTTAGATTAGTTAGTTAATAGAAAGCTATGTAGGAGAGCAGTTGGCTAACGCAATCACATGGACAATCTTTTCTTACATCAGTTTATTCTAATATCTTAACGTGATAAAAATCATGATACTATTATTAATACAGATAACAATTTCTTATGCGGGCGAATTTTTCACGAAGCAAAACAGTTTGTAAATGCAAATACATTGTTTTTAATTACGATAGGTAATTCTAAAATAGTTATACAGGTTGATCAAGAAACAACTGACCTTTTTTAAGTTAATACAAAAACTAATAAACCTAGAGCAATAAGACATTATATATAAAAAACATAGAAGTTATGGAATTGAAATGACATTCTTTAATTGATAACCATATCGCGGTATATAGAATAGTCGAAGTAGAGAGAATGCAAGTGGTCGACATTAAGTGCTAAAATATAAGTATAGGCAACTTACGTCACAAGTTCAAATATTCATTCTGTATAGGTATATTAATTAAACTTGTATTTCATTCATACTTTGATGAGTAAGGAATTTGAAAAAATTGTCGTCAGCACGTTTTCAAAATGAAAATTGGTCAATAAGAAAATTTACAAATCTGAAAAATTATTATATTATTTGTGGAGTTATTTGTCGACAGGAAACTTTGTCGCCTGTGCAATTTATTTCTAATATCTTCATTTCAAAAATGGTATAAATTAGTAACTTAATTAACTAGTATTACTAATTAATTGAGCAGGTTATAGAGTATAAACTGTAAGAATAAATATTTTTTAAGTTAATTGCTATATAAAGGCAAATAATACGGAAATATAGTAAATACTGAAGAAATGGTTAACACAAAGTAATAAATGAAAAGCTATTTTTATTTATAAATGTTTTGATAAACAAAAAAAAATACATTAGAATTTCTTGAGAAACAGATACACTAAATGTTCAATAGAATTTTTTTTAAAGAAGTTAATTACAATTATTTTTAAAATACTTACAGTCCAACAAAAAGCATACAATAAAAATTATAAAATATGGCCAAATTAGCATTTAAGAAATATGTGGAATAAAAATTCGGAGATAGTACCAAATCTTACAATGAAATTAAATTGTACGTCAATTTGCGTAAATACGGAAGGTTCCTTTGGAAATATTGATGAAATATTTTGTTTAATAAATACTATATTATGTTTTATTACTTTGTGTTAATCATTTATACAGTTTTAACTCTATTTACGTAGCTCTAGGAGTCTAGGACAACTGCCAAACTAGTTAATGAAGCTATATGAATATTAACTTTGTATTAGGTAGATTGTAATGCGCTTGTAAACATAATCTTTCATGGATTTAAATTAATGTGAAGTATATTATTATTTTAATCTATAAATTTAGTATAAAAATGTTAATCGTATAGTCCAAAATTGTGCACGAAGAAGTATAAAAATTAAAAAGCCGGTATATTTAGAATTAAAAGTAAAATTGTACATATATTAAACTTCTCTTTTGTTAAATCATTTTCTTTCACGTTTAACCCATTTAGCCCAGTAAATAGTCAAATGGTTGGCAAAATAATCTATAGATTTAAAACTTTATTTTCACACAATTAACGATAGAAAGAATAGTACAGACAGAAGTTTACAGGTTAAAATTTCGAGTGAGTGTGATTTTGCATCATATTATTTACTAATTTTCCATTGAATTAAATAATGGTTAATATTATTTGTTTGTAAGAAATAACTTTTTCTGCTAGATTCAGGATTAAAAACTGAAGTAATAATTATCATATTTCTTAATATATATTTTCTTACAAAGAACACTTTACTCAGTAACTCTGAAATTTGAATTCGTTTTATCTATTGTTTCTTTGCTTATGTAGCTCCCATGCACTGATCAGAAATTCATTCATTTCATGTCTTATAAATATTTAGAAAGTGTCAAAGTCCAAGATATCAAAATTTCGATTTACATTTAATTAGTTAAATTGTAATTATTGAATTTGTTATTAAACTAGCAAAAAATCAAAATTTTAATTCACCTATAAATACGTACCAGGTGTTTCGTGATCAGACGCAAAATATCTCCCCATGGTAAATTTAACCTATTAAGCTTATGTTTGTCTCATTCTTTGTTTTCTGAAATGTTTGAAAATAGAGGTTTACAACTATAGATTTCAACTTTTTTGTCAACCATTTGATTATGTAGGGGGGTAAATGTGAAAGAAAATAATTGTAACAAATAAATAAATTTAATTTAACTTAAATATTAATTTCAATGCTTCTTCATTCACAATTTCAGCCTAAATAATCGACATTTTTATACTAAATTTTTCAGTTAAATAATAATATATTTCACATTAAATTTAAAAATGTAATTTACTTGCGCATTACAATACACCCAATATAAAACTATAAAATTATTATAGCATGGCGTATGACAACTGTCGTATGACAGTTGCCCGCTATGGCAGTTGTACGCTATGGCAGTTATCCGTATGGCAGTTGTCCGTACACAAAAATATCGACAAATACGTATTAGACAATTAAAACCTGGAATTCCAGCAACTCAAGTCAACTTTTTAATGTATAAATCTATATTCTATCAGGAACAAGCCTCTCAGGCAATCTGGTCGTTCCAGGGTTAAAAAATATTAAGTCTGTACAGGTAATACTATAAAGAACTCATTAGTGTTAATTAGTAGTTCATTAAAGTTATTAACTTGAACAATATTAGAAATTAAACATATCGAAAACAAATCCGTTTGACAAATTGCACTGTCGATAAATTTTCCGTCAACAAATTCTCCTAAAAACCAATAAAGTGATGACAAACCGTAAAAATAGGCCGACCTAGTCAATCTTTCAAGCAGAGGTGGGCACAACACCGCTACTTGTAGCGCGCGCTAATAGCGGCGCTTCTTTTTGTGTAGCGGCAGCGCCGCTACTTTTGTGCTAATGTAGCGGTAGCGGCAGCTCCGCTACTTTTTTCAGAAGCACTAGAGGTTTTTCGCGCTACAGCGCTGCCGCTTCTTTTAAAATGAAAAATGTTTAAGTTATCCGAGTAATCTAGATAAAAGTCTATACAAGTGCGAGACCCTAGATAGCTAATCAGTTGTAAGTGATATTCAAACAAATCTACGCAGAGCGACCAACTGATACTCAAACAATGATTCATAGTACGACCGTAATAATGATACGCAATGTGGATATTTGGTATTAAGATTAGCGCATGACCCTAAAATAGCATAACTCTCGGGTAAGTGGGCACACGAGCGTTCTGTGCTGTCCGGCAGAGAGACGGACAATTCTGAACGCAGGGTAATGCGTTCCCTTGACGGCTGGTGACTGCCGCATTACCAGTCATTTCTATTAAATCTACGGGAAGGTGCGCACACGGACGGTTTGTTGCCGCATCTTTCAATGGTAATTGTAAGTAAATAGTAGAGATTGAGACATTTTTATTGAACATAATAGAAAGAAACTTTTGTCCCTACATTTTAACAGTCTTTGAGTTATTACAAAGAAATAATAAAACAAGAAAACAGAGTTAATTCAGGTATTTCTTTATCGATCAAGCCCTTATGAAGTTAATATAAACTTTTTGTATGAATATGTACCGATACGTATTGGAAACCGATATACGTACCAATTAACAATTACTTTACAATTTTGATCCGTTTAGGTATAGTGTGACTAGTTAGATAGCCAACAGTATGACTAATTATGTATAGTGTGACTGGTTAGATAGCCTACAGTGTAACTAGTTAGGTATAGTATGACTGGTACATGCTACATGTCACTCTCTATGCATCTGGGTTAATTTTCTATTGCGGCACACGCTCGTGTGCCCTGGCCATGCGGCTGCGTTCATTTGACGTGGCGGCGATGGAACGCTCGTGTGCGGGGGCACTAATACGATCAACTTACACATCGTCTTACGCTTTTATGCAGATGCGTTTATTGCAATAAAATGGGTTTAACTCACTGTTTTTCTTGTAATTTTCAGGAAATGTGCATTTACATTGCTAGTAACTTTTGAAAAATTGAAATTAATTCAAATATTATTTCGGATGCTACAATCACTTTACTAAAAGTTACTCATTTTCAGTGTACCAAGCATAACACTAAAAATGTATCAATAAACGTTTTAAATAATTTTATATCTATTGTAATTTTTTTAATATCCAGTTTGATTTCCCCTCTTTTCCACCATTTTTAAAAGAAGTTTATCCATCAAATCTGTAAATTTCTGAATTGCATCAGACGTTATCGTCTTACAAGAGTCTTCAGTATCCTTTCAGAGCTCATCTTTCGACGAGAACTGACGTCTTTGCACATACACATTCTGCTTCAGGATGGACTGAGGTTCTTCAATTGGGTTTGAATCTAGAGAGAGAGACTGGGCCATACCATCAACTTGGAACTTATTAATCCTATGGAAATTTTCAGTTCCCTTAGTAGAGTGAGAAGGAGCGTTGTTATGTATGAAAATAACTTTTTTTAACGCAGCAGGTTTCCTTTTCAGCCAATGAAAAAAATCCACAATTCGAAAAGTTAATATAATTAGAAGAATTTATTTTCACTCCTTCTGGAATCCTGTAAGAACCAACCAGTTCATTTCCAATGGTCCCAGCCCAAATTATCACACCTCCACTTCCATATTGACGTCATATTCGTTGGCGATGTGGTGAGGCATGAGGTAGCCAAGCTTTAGCCCATCAGTCAGGGCTGTCGGTAGTTTTCACGCATTTTGTCTTTATAGAGTACTGTTTGGTAATCAGTCTAAAGATACTTCTCCGCCCACAGTAACCTTGTGTGTATCCTTCGAGAGAGGCCTGGTAACAGGTGAAACATAAAAGGCAATTAGTTTCAGTATTCTACAGTGGGTGGTTTTTCCACACAGACACTCTTAAAAACTGCGCCACTAGTTTCAACGGTATCCTCTTGAGTTCTGTCTTGATCGAAGACAGTTATTTCTCGTAGCTATTTTGTATTTGCCCGAATCCTTTTTCAGTGGATCAACAATTGATTTCTGCACTGTACGTGGCCGTAAAAATAATAAATTCAATTTTACAGCATATATGATATTTTTTGGAAAGTAGCGCAGTAGCTGCATTCTGCTGTAGCGGAAGCGGCAGCTCCGCTGCTTTTATGAAAGTGTAGCGGTAGCGGCAGCGCCGCTAAATTAGTATGCATGTAGCGGCAGCGGCAGTGGCGCTGCTTTTCAAAGTAGCGCTGCCCACCTCTGTTTTAAAGATTTCCTTTCATAGAACAATAAAGGACAGTCTCTCAATCATCTAGCTATTTCAATTTTCTTATTTTCTAAAATATTTATTAATAGAACAATATTATGATTAGATAGATAATAAACAGAATAATGGTATAGATAATAAATAGTATAATGAGATAGATGATAACTATCATTATGACATAGATAATAAATGTTATAAAGAGATAGATAGTAAATATTATTATGAGATAGATAATAAATGTTATAGTGAGATAGATATTAAATATTATAGTGAGGAAAACAATTAATAATTGGGAATATATTTAACTGGTGCGAATTGGTTAATTATTTTATGGTACCTCTACATTAATTAATATATAGAATATTCTATTGATGAATATGAAATTTAGAAATCAAGAAGCCATATTATAATTATTCTCCTTTCAATAATCATATGATGCGAGATTTTACTATGATTTATTCAGAGGTTCTCTGGTCCTTCATCAATAAATGTGCCATCTTCTAGGAGTTAGCACATACATGTGAGCATTGAAAAATAAATTACTTTTGGCTATTATTGTCAAAAAATGAAGCAGAATAGTCATTTCGCGATGCATTACATATATAGGCCTCATTAAACTCTGTATTATCACTTACACTAGACAGGTAAACAGAAATTCGCTTTCTCTATATCTTATATACCTGCAATGGTATTCAGTCTTCACGTTCCATACACATCAGATGCACACTATAATCTGCATCACGATTTGCACTCACCCAGAGATATCCATCAGTCATAATGACAATCTCATAACCATCAATCGGATGCTGATTCGCATCACTTTTCCAGAGCATCGCTGGGGCACCTTTGGTGAAAGTGATGCCAAACTCATCTGTGAAACCATCGAACTCCTTTGCGTTACCTTTGGTAATTATCTGACCACCAATGGTCATCTTTTGTTCACGTCTGATGGCAATGGTCATCTGCTCCTGTTACAATGTAAACAATGTTTCTCAAGAGAAATTTGAATTAAAAATAAGTATTCAAGTATATGGTAGCTCAAATATCTACCTATATATTCATAAATGTGAAGTTTCATAAATCATAAATCATGTGAGTAAGTTTATTAATGATTATGTGTTAAGTTATAATAGAATGAAGTGTTCAAAAAATAATAATTAAGAAATAGCAATTTAAAGTGTTCAATAACGTCTTACAGAACCATATACTACTAGCTATTAGTTGCATTTTGTTACCCGGGGATTTACTGGTGGAGGTAGCATCATCATTTCCCAGTCCTCACAGGCCTGTTTGTTCTGCCTGAAATGTGAAAAATAGCAATTAAATTATCTTTACTACATTGCTCATGAATTCGTAGGTAATTAGATCAGTTAATGTTACCTACCTAAAATTATATCAAATTCAAAATATTGCAGCGGGTCTTGGCATTATCATAAATAGGCCAGTTATCCAACACTAAGTTGCTCTTAGCAAAATTCCTGAAATGATTGTTTTATTACAAAAAACTTTGAGGTTGAAGATTTACCCATTCAAAATTAAAATTACAGTCAACTATACCTTTGGTGATTGTGACATTTAATTAACCATGCATACACGTAACATAATATATATTATATATACACAGTAGAAAGAAACTAGTTAACTATTGAACTATAGAGTGATGGTAGATGATTAAAACTAGCGATATACACTATAACTATCAATAGACAAATAAGGCAAAGAAATGTTCAATTGATGTCATTCAGTTAATATGTATTACCACTTCATTAAACGATGCAGCAATAAACTGATTTTAACTAAACAAGTATTGAACATAAACACAATTTTGTATAATATTATATCCAATATTTAACTCATTTAAATATTACTTCTTCTTCATCATCTGCACTCTATGAGTTTACAGCTACAGTGACTATACATCTCATAAAATTGATGTTTCTTATTAGGCAATTAGCTTGAGACTAATTGTCAACGATTTAGACTAGGTAGATGTAACTATCAATAGAAAAATAGGGCACAAATATGTTTTCTGGGGAGATTTTATCCGGGGGGATTTTTTCCTCAGGGGGATTTTTTCCGGATACCTTTGAAAGCACCATGTCTAAATCTGTTTTTCCTTTTCAGATCTGTTTCACTAGGAAATTTCTCATATATTGTAGTACCTGTAACCTCTCAGTATAGCACAATTTGTATATCTGGATTACATTTATACCTTTTTCAATTGTATCTGACAAACTGAGTAGCTGCATCATAATAAAATATACAGGGGCCAACGACGTGATGACTCCTTTATTGACTACCTTCTTACCATTTGATAAACAATATCTACTCTAAATATAATTGGTTACAGTATTTGTTCTACAGAGTCTGAAATATTTTAGGATTAGTTGAGATAGACGAATCAGAATGAAACAGAGAGAACATTATTTTGCTATATGTTCTTCTTGAGTATCATTGTTGTATACGGAGGCGCATTGGCTGATTTTATGTAAGGGGGAATTTCTTATATAATGCAATTTATAGTTTCCTATAATTGTCATCTTCTTCAGTAAATTCTCAGCTAGTCTTACAGACGGGGAAAAGGTTGTCTGTAGAAACATTCTTTTCTGTACCAGAAAAAAGGACCATAAGTTTAAAAATGACATACTGATAATGATTTCTCTTTATGCCAATAACTTTCTCTTACAAATGAGGAAATCCATTTTCCAAATATTCAGACGTCGCAATCACAAGTAACCTAAATTGTTACCGAATCACCTGGTTGCAATAAAAATGTATTTAATTCTTCATTTGTGAGTGTTTTTTGCAACATGTTTACTGGTTTGGCCGTTAAAACAGTACTGAAATGAGTGTGTATGTGCTCAACTATTATCATACAAGTATTGTGTGACACTGTTTAGACTTGTCAATTCATGATCTCAATTTGGCAGCACCCAAGTTTACATCAAAATGAAATTTTATGAGAGCGAGTTAAAATAACCCGGTGGGCTTTGGAGGTAAATGTTAAAATAACTGTTTTTATAATTTAGGAACAAATTTCAAGTTTCTCATGAATATTGACCTCGAATATTCATGAAAAGTCAGTAAATTTCATACATATTGGTGCACTAACTTAAAAATGTTAACGAGTCAAATATAATTTGCGGGTTAAGGTCCACTGTGTGTTAAAACGAAGTGAGAGATTATTGGAATTGGTGTCTCCAAATAATCGTACTGTATTGGTGCCTTCAATTGTGTCTCAAATAATCGTACTGTATTGGTGCCTTCAATTGTGTCTCAAATAATCGTACCTACATTGATACCTCCAATACTCGTACTTGCTATAGTACCCGTATTTATGGTTCCTGCATTGGTGTTTAGAAATTTCATTTTGAATTTTCATTTTAAAATTTTATTTTAAATTTCATTTTTAGAATGAAATTTTTAAATGAAATTTTTAAAATGAAATTTTTAAAATGAAATTTTTAAAATGAAATTTTTAAAATGAAATTTTTAAAAAGAAATTTTTTAAATGAAATTTTTTAAATGAAATTTTTAAAATGAAATTTTTAAAATGAAATTTTTAAAATGAAATTTTTAAAATGAAATTTTTAAAATGAAATTTTTAAAATGAAACTTTTAAAATGAAACTTTTAAAATGAAACTTTTAAAATGAAATTTTTAAAATGAAATTTTTAAAATGAAACTTTTAAAATGAAACTTTTAAAATGAAACTTTTAAAATGAAACTTTTAAAATGAAACTTTTAAAATGAAACTTTTAAAATGAAATTTTTAAAATGAAACTTTTAAAATGAAATTTTTAAAATGAAATTTTTAAAATGAAACTTTTAAAATGAAATTTTTAAAATGAAATTTTTAAAATGAAATTTTTAAAATGAAATTTTTAAAATGAAATTTTTAAAATGAAATTTTTAAAATGAAACTTTTAAAATGAAACTTTTAAAATGAAATTTTTAAAATGAAATTTTTAAAATGAAACTTTTAAAATGAAACTTTTAAAATGAAACTTTTAAAATGAAACTTTTAAAATGAAACTTTTAAAATGAAACTTTTAAAATGAAATTTTTAAAATGAAACTTTTAAAATGAAATTTTTAAAATGAAATTTTTAAAATGAAATTTTTAAAATGAAATTTTTAAAATGAAATTTTTAAAATGAAATTTTTAAAATGAAATTTTTAAAATGAAATTTTTAAAATGAAATTTTTAAAATGAAATTTTTAAAATGAAATTTTTAAAATGAAATTTTTAAAATGAAATTTTTAAAATGAAATTTTTAAAATGAAATTTTTAAAATGAAATTTTTAAAATGAAATTTTTAAAATGAAATTTTTAAAATGAAATTTTTAAAATGAAATTTTTAAAATGAAATTTTTAAAATGAAATTTTTAAAATGAAATTTTTAAAATGAAATTTTTAAAATGAAATTTTTAAAATTTCATTTTTAAAATCTCTTTTCTAAAATGAAATTTAAAATGAAATTTTAAAATGAAAATTCGAAATGAAATTTCTAAATAACATTTTTAAATAACATTTTGAAATGAAATAGTAAAATGAAAATGAAATTATAAATAAAATTTAAATACAATTTTAAAATTATTTTTTAAATGAAATCATATGATGAAATTTCAAAATTTTAGTGAAATTATAAAACTTTATGAATGTATATACTTCGTATATCGCTTTGAAATCTTTAAAATGGTTTTTATTATATTTACTATTAGTTGAATTTTTAACTATAATTAGGCTACTAACACTCACTTATTATTGAAAATCCCTAAGACCACAAGCATCGTTAAAACCATTAACAAAACCAAAAGGATATTTTCGTAGGAGAAAATGCATTCGATATCAATAAATATATATAGATCAATCATATTTGGTTACTTTAAATTTAACAATACTTACTCATAAGTCACACGATCAGAGTTTTTGTATTTATTACGATCGATGATTCTTCTACCCCTGAAAGTTGCCATGCGGTAGAGATTCGAATCGAGAGGACGATCTTCACCAACATGAGCTACCAATTGGCACTGACAAGGGAAGAAATAATGAATAGACAATAGACATCTATGATTTTTCTAAATCTAAACATTAAATTATTTTAGCATTCTAATTGTTAATGCTACAAATGAAAATTGATGATATAATCTAATCTAAAAATATCTGATTAAATGTTTTGAAACAAAAATCTGCCTTACAGATTTTTTAAGATTTTCTTGACCAATTTATTACTCATCTTGGTTTATAAAAATGAAAAATATTTCAAAAATTAACTTAGTTGATAAAAATTTGCAAACTGAGAACCTGTCTCTTCAATACCGAACGATACTGACAAAAGATTAAAACAGAATATTTACCTTTTCTTCATCCCATTTGAAGCCTCCGCAATCGGCGAAAGAATCGCACGCCAAACCACATTCGTAAACATTACTCGCCCTGTCCGACTGTGTCGTATTGGTGCCCCAAAGAGCGTAGCTTATTGTAGAGATAAGATTGAATGTTACTGCTCTCACAACCACCATTTTGACTCTGAATAACAAAGTTTAGCAACTGCAGACTGATTCACCAATATCAATATCTCTAAGTGTTTAGTTTGTTCCAGAAAGACATCGTGTGCTGTGTATCGCCATTTTATTGATCTGGCAAATAGCAACCAATTATTAAACATTGTTGTAACTAAGTGTACTGCTAAATACGCTGTCATTAAATATCATAAAAACAAAGAGGAAAACGGTTTGAATATTTACATCCATTAACTGTAGTTCATTTATTATTCATTTAATCGTCACTCTACTTTACGTGAAGACAATTCATTTCAGGTCATCAATGCAGGTACGATTATTGGAAAAAACTATTGCTGGTACGATTATTGGAAATACTATTGCAGGTACGATTATTGGAAAAACTATTGCTGGTACGATTATTGGAAATACTATTGCAGGTACGATTATTGGAAATACTATTGCAGGTACGATTATTGGAAATACTATTGCAGGTACGATTATTGGAAAAACTATTGCTGGTACGATCATTGGAATTACTATTGCAGGTACAACTATTGGAATTACTATTGCAGGTACGATTATTGGAGACACCAATATAGGTACGATTATTAGAAACACCAATGCAGGAACCATAAATACGGGTACTATAGCAAGTACGAGTATTGGAGGTATCAATGTAGGTACGATTATTTGAGACACAATTGAAGGCACCAATACAGTACGATTATTTGAGACACAATTGAAGGCACCAATACAGTACGATTATTTGGAGACACCAATCCCAATAATCTCTCACTTCGTTTTAACACACAGTGGACCTTAACCCGCAAATTATATTTGACTCGTTAACATTTTTAAGTTAGTGCACCAATATGTATGAAATTTAATGACTTTTCATGAATATTCGAGGTCAATATTCATGAGAAACTTAACATTTGTTCCTAAATTATAAAAACAGTTATTTTAACATTTACCTCCAAAGCCCACCGGGTTATTTTAACTCGCTCTCATAAAATTTCATTTTGATGTAAACTCGGGTGCTGTCAAATTGAGATAATGAATTGACAAGTCTAAACAGTGTCACACAATACTTGTATGATAATAGTTGAGCACATACACACTCATTTCAGTACTGTTTTAACGGCCAAACCAGTAAACATGTTGCAAAAAACACTCACAAATGAAGAGTTAAATACATTTTTATTGCAACCAGGTAATTCGGTAACAATTTAGGTTACTTGTAATTGCGACGTCTGAATATTTGGAAAATGGATTTCCTCATTTGTATGAGAAAGTTATTGGCATAAAGGGAAATCATTATCAGTATGTCATTTTTAAACTTAAGGTCCTTTTTTCTGGTACAGAAAAGAATGTTTCTACAGACAACCTTTTCCCCGTCTGTAAGACTAGCTGAGAATTTACTGAAGAAGATGACAATTATAGGAAACTATAAATTGCATTATTTAAGAAATTCCCCCTTACATAAAATCAGCCAATGCGCCTCCGTTTACAACAATGATGCTCAAGAAGAACATATAGCAAAATAATATTCTCTCTGTTTCATTCTGATTCGTTTATCTTAACTAATCCTAAAATATTTCAGACTCTGTAGAACAAATACTGTAACCAATTATATTTGGAGTAGATATTGTTTATCAAATGGTAAGAAGGTAGTCAATAAAGGAGTCATCACGTCGTTGGCCCCTGTATATTTTATTATGATGCAGCTACTCAGTTTGTCAGATACAATTGAAAAAGGTATAAATGTAATCCAGATATACAAATTGTGCTATACTGAGAGGTTACAGGTACTACAATAACATATATAAGAAATTTCCTAGTGAAACAGATCTGAAAAGGAAAAACAGATTTAGACATGGTGCCTTCAACGGTATCCGGAAAAAATCCCCCTTAGGAAAAAATCCCCCCGGAAAAAATCCCCCCTGATAAAATCTCCCCAGAAAAAATATTTGTGCCCTATTTTTCTATTGATAGTTACATCTACCTAGTCTAAATCGTTGACAATTAGTCTCAAGCTAATTGCCTAATAAGAAACATCAAATTTATGAGATGTATAGTCACTGTAGCTGTAAACTCATAGAGTGTAGATGATGAAGAAGAAGTAATATTTAAATGAGTTAAATATTGGATATAATATTATACAAAATTGTGTTTATGTTCAATACTTGTTTAGTTAAAATCAGTTTATTGCTGCATCATTTAATGAAGTGGTAATACATATTAACTGAATGACATCAATTGAACATTTCTTTGCCTTATTTGTCTATTGATAGTTATAGTGTATATCGCTAGTTTTAATCATCTACCATCACTCTATAGTTCAATAGTTAACTAGTTTCTTTCTACTGTGTATATATAATATATATTATGTTACGTGTATGCATGGTTAATTAAATGTCACAATCACCAAAGGTATAGTTGACTGTAATTTTAATTTTGAATGGGTAAATCTTCTACCTCAAAGTCTTTTGTAATAAAACAATCATTTCAGGAATTTTGCTAAGAGCAACTTAGTGTTGGTAACACTCCTCTGAAGAATCGCAAATATCAAGATTTTTTTATTAGACTGCGCAATGTTGTAGAAAAATAAGACGAATATAGTTCATTTATAACTTTTTAAGTTATATTAAGGCCATAACAAACAATTTAAACTTTCAGTTTTGTACAGCCTATTTAAAAATTTTGAAATTTTGTACCGTTAGTTGGCTACAGTCTGAAAACTTTATACGTATTTGTTTATTCAAACTGTTGAAATTTGATACGATAAGTATATCCTCTTCTTTATGATATGTATTTTTTCCTCTGCTGTAGGTATTTTGAATGACATTAAAAATTACATATTCTATTTTTGACGTGAGAATATTCTTTCTTCGTTTGATGCTTTCCGGGGGATTTCATCAGGGAGGATTTTTTCGAGGAGGATTTTTTCCTCGGGCGATTTTTCCTCCGGGGGATTTTTTCTTAGACCCAAAATACCCAGCTGTAGAAACGCCACGTGTTAATAGAAGCATGTGTTTTTTAGGTCTGCTATGATTAGCTGTTTTCTTCATGCAGCATTTTTTACAGCGGTATGGAAAACCACTCGTATGAAAGGGGTTTTACTTTTACGGTTTTTTAATAATTTGTGACATTCAATATTTTCTTTTTAGTTATACTAGATAATAGATATACTAGAATGATATAGAACTCTTAATAGCTTTCATTTTTATTTATACTTTTCTTCAAGGTGAATAGTTTAACATGATCTAAAAAAAACTGTATTGGTCTGCAGTCTATTATTCTTTCGTTTTGCATAATTAAAAATAATAGTAATGTAATTTTTTGTAGTAACGAGGAAATTTGAATAATATTGGGTTATTATGGAGTTAAAGGTATGATTATATACATGTTTTCTTTATGTGTTTAAATCTAGTAATTATCAAACTTATTGAGTTGAAAAAAATACTATAGCAAAATTAAATTAATACGAACATAGGTTTCTCAAGAGATTTAATACCAACATGGGTTTGTCATGAGAAGTAGTACCAACCAATAATCCAATATAGGTTTGTCATGAGAAGTAGTACCAACCAATAATCCAATATAGGTTTTTCATGAGAAATATAGTACCAATATCTTGGTTTGTCATACAATAGCAGCTAGGGGCATGTCATTCCATTCCAATTCTGTATTTTACATTAGTTTTCTTAGCTAAGTCAATAGACTTCAGTAGTTCTATCATCATATCGTTAGACACACGCATGAGCAGTTTAAGTCGCTGTGGATACTCTTGTTTATATTCGTTACCATGGCAGGTATGACCTCGCGTCTTTTTATTAATGACATTTTTACTTGAATAAATAGTAAATTAAATATTTATAATTAAGAAGCTTACTAAGCTCACAGTGTGCTGAACTGAACTATAACTGCTTCCGTTCAAAAAGTCATCGATGAATTTGATAGATTCATCACAACTCAATTAATTTTTAACCAACTCTTAAAAACTAAATGAATATCGAAAATTGGTCGTGGTCAATTGATTCTCGGTCATTTGATCCCCGGTCGATAAATTCCTGGTCACTTGATTCCCAGTCATAATGTTCTGTTCATACTCCCAGTATACATTATTAATGGTATCAATATTTACTACATAATATATAATAGAAATATGCACCTCGCAGTTTATGAGGTTTAAAAAAAATTTAAGCAATAAGGGTGAAAACAACTAACATGTAATTAAATGACACTAGCAAATTTACGTTAGGAAAATGTGATATTCAATGGCAAAATGAAATGTCCCTGCATAGCCCGCTACTATTACAATTAATGGATTTTATATTTACATGTGAATCAAATTGACATCTACTATTTATATAGGAAGTAAATACATACATTTGCAAGGGGAACAAATGAATTAAAATATCTAGAAATGACTGTTACCAGAAATGAATTATTAATAACATTTTCAGAATTCATTACCAATAATATATCCTATCTATTAATCTTGTTTATCTTTTTATGAATTCAATTTAATTTTTGTTCCATTATTAGACAAAATGCATAACCCACTCATATGGAGTGCTATTTTTACTTTGTATACTGTTAGTTAATTTGCCATTTACTTTTGAGTTGTTAAATTTATTGTTTCAATTTTTAGGCGTTTTTAGAGCTGCAAATTAGGCCTAAATTGATATTGGAAAAGAAGAGATTTATCACCAGTATACCGATCTGAACTTAGAATATTTAATTCATGGTGGAGAATCTTGGGTCCTGGCCCCAATCTGTGGCCCAAATTATAAATCCTTTATAAGCCAAAGTTACTTTAGTAATTAACTATTTATTTAAAATTATAACTTAGGAAATAAAAATTGGGTTTTGATTTCATCCAACCCATTTGGTCACCCTTGCCAAATCAACATTTTGAACTTAAGTATTGTTGACATCTAACTACAAATTGCACTTGTAACAAGTAAAATAAGTATTGTACATAACTAGCAATTATTTTTCCTTGAATTGAAAATATTTTAAGAATAGCTTTGGTCATTTAATTGTTAGTTTTAAGTTCAGCTGTTTTCAAAAAAACTTATACAAATGGTAAACTAAAAGTCATTTCAAGGTAAATACTATACATACTTAACTATTTACCATAAAATAATTTTTTAATCCATAATACCTGCATATCATAATGTTTGCAATAGTTACGGTGGAAATAGCTTTAACTGAAAACAAATAAACAAATTGCAAAGTTACTCCAGTTATTTTTCTATATCAGGAGAAATTACTGTGAGTTATGTTCCACACTTATTTACGTGGGGGGTAATAAGAGCGGGGTATTCAAGTACATTTGATATTTTCATTGGATATTATTTATCCCTAATGTAAATTTGATATCGTTATTGTAATGTATTTGAATAGAAATATTTGATTTAATGTTATCTGTTTTATCCTCATTGCACAGCTCTTGAAACTTAATCAACGGCAAGGTACATGTTTCTGTTATTAGTTTTGTTGATAATAAATACACCAATAAAAATATCTACCAGTATAAGAAAAATATATGAATAAGAATCAATTTACCGGGGATCAAATGAATACATTTAGGAATTTTATTTTTACTGTTATTAAAATTATATACTTTAAATGATAAAACCACAATTAGCTAGACAATTCCTTGCTCATTTTAGCCCCTTCTCCACGAAGTCAGGCGAAAGTATGTCATTCTTCATTGAGAATAACTTTCAATTCATAGGTAAGTATTCTTGCGTTATTACTAGGGCTGAGACAATATGCTCTAAAAACTATTGATCCCGAAAAAATATCATAGACGAAACTAAATGAAATTGTATCGAATACTATATACCGCTGGTGCAGAACCATTCAATACTCTTCAATTCTCTCCGTCTATAATATTTTTGGGATCTATAGTTTTTAGAGCATATTGTCCCAGCCCTGGTTATTACATATACCGTATGCGTAAGAATTTAAAAAAACCACGCGGAAATAAAATCATTTGACGTACTATATCAGGGGACAGATTCAAAACCAGAAATTAAACTTTCGAAAAATGTCTTTCAAAAGAATGACAGTTTTTCCGTTGCACCGAGACATTTTTGGCGCGTTTAATCTCTTCATTACTGACAATAGAAATCATCCTATCAACTTATTTTACTCTTCAGTCTTCACCAATCATGATTCCATTTGCCTACATTATAATTTAGTAGAGAAAAAGTTAAGGACATTACACCACACTCAACAGTAACTCTGCATGAGTATATGTAAGCAAGGTTAATAAGAAGATTTCCAGTGGAATTTGGTAATAACTTAAATTACACGTATATTCACAGAAGAAAAACTAGAAGGCACTAAAATAACTGTATTAAGCAAATTAATCAATTAGACTTACTTTTGCCTTAAATTATGATAGGACAATCCGTAAATAGTGCACGATATTTTAGTGCAAACTTTTGCCTATCTATTGAAACATATTTCTTAAACAAATAATATGAAGTATATAACTTCCTAAATTATATTTTAAATTTCCAAAATTTTAAAGGATCTGTTATTTTCTTAGTGCATAATAAATATAGTGATTGATGACAATATTAATAAAATGTTTGACTTCGCAATACATTTAGGTACAAATGATAATAGATATATAATAAATATGATAATAAATAGATAAGCCATTAGCCACTATATATTAGCTGGGAATATATCTTCTTGTGAGAGTTGGTTAAATATTCGTCGGTGCCTCTATACATTAGTTGATTGATTATAAATAATATCGATGAATATTAAATCTAGAAATCGAAGATATTGAATATAATTAAATTAAAATCCTGATGCTTGATTCTATTGTTATTTATTGAGAAATTTAATGGTCCTTCAGTGATGAATGTGATAAATAGGCCAAATTTAACTCTAGATTATAGTTTACAGTAGATGTGTTTTCTCTGTTTCATGTAACTGTAATTGTATTCAATCTTCATTCCATACACATTAGATGCCAATTATTCGGATCGCTTTTTTTTGAGCTCGTCCAGAAATATCCGCTTTCCATAACTCCAACCACCCTATCAGATTGCGGATGAGAATCTTTCCAGGTTATCACCCCGCCATCTTTGGGAAAAGCGGTGCCGAATTCATCTGTGAAGATACCAGACTGAACCTTCCCACCCATTGCCATGCGGTTTTTGCTTCTGATGGCAATGGTCATCTGCTCCTGTTATAAAAAAAACAGAGATTGTCAAGAAAAATTTATATTGCAAATAAGTATTCAAGTGTAACCGAATCAGTTCTTATGTATACAATTCACTGTGTATTTATTTTGGCAAGAGATATTGAATTGACGATGAGATTTGACTTTTACTAATTTGAATGATTTTCAATATTCTTCTGAATAGGTGTTTCCCTTCGTAGTATATTGAAAATTTTCAAGATGCAGTTGGAAAGCCAATTATGTAGTAATTTATTTACTAACATTATAGACACTTTATTATTGGTAATTAAAAACATTAAGTTACATCGTTTCTGAAGAGTATTTTTTCCATCGTCAGGCCTAATAATTATTTAAGATAATGTGAAATGTAAAACTGAAAGTAAATATAACATAATGATAAGAAAAATCATAGATATTAAAATAAAGAGATAAACAATTAGAAATAATGATTCTATTAAATTGAATTGATAAGCAGGTTAACCAGTGAAAAATAGCAATGGTAGATAAGTTCAATGACATCATTCAGAGCCATATATTTGCAGGCGTTATATTACGTTACCCGGGAATTTAAAGGCGGAGGTAGCATCATCATTCCCAAGTTCTGGCAGATCTGTTTGTACTCCCTGGAAGGAGGAGAATTTGCAACTTGAATCATCTTCACTATATATTACTTATAATAAAAGATTAGATTAGTCACTCTTAGCTACCTCTAATTTAATCAAGCAATGTCTTGGACACTTAATTCAGATTCTCAGTGGCCGCTCTTATTTTTCTCTAAGATATTACAATGATATAAATAGCAATGCCAGAAATACATAATGATCATTTTTTTTAAATACAAGCCTATACGAGGTACCTAAATAATAGTATGTTAATGATAACAAAGGTCAGATTGTTGTTTTGTTTCAATTAACAAAATTACATACTAAAGTAATTTTGTTTGAGTTAAATGGTAACAACAGATGGAAATGAATTGAATATATGAACCAAACTAGAACATCAAATCATTAACAAAGAACTTTTTCGAGAATATTCACTTGGATGAAGTATCCTATCAATCATTTATCAATAAAATTCACATTATTTTAAGGAAATCATCAAACTCTATGAATGCATACTTCATATTACCATTTGGAATTTTTTTAAATTATTTTGAATTACATTTAACTACTACCTTACATACTATCAGTCATTTATTATGGAATATCTCAAAGATCACAATCATTAATAAAAACTCAAACAGAACCAAAATGATATTTTCTTATAATAATGAGCAAATGATGTAACTAAATATATTTCATTTTATTTATATGATATATTCACGTTTAGCCATTTGGTTACTTTATATTTGAAAAATACTTACTGGTATTTCAAACAATCCTTGGATTTGTGACGATCGACGATTCTTCTACCCCTGAAAGTAGCCATGCGGTAGAGATTCGAATCGAGAGGACGATCTTCAACATCTTCACCAACTCGGGCTACCAATTGGCACTGAAAAAGGAAAGAAAAAATGTCTAGCAAACTATGAATTTAATTTATCAATTTGGTTGTTTGTTGGATATTGAAAATAAAATTCTAACAACAAAATATAAAAATAAGTGATTCGAAAACTAATAATCTGATATAAATAAATGTTTCAAAGAATAGTTTAAACCATTCTTTTCTCATCCTGCTTTTTTAATGAGACCTTTTCATTAAAAACTCTTCAGTCTGAAATCCTAACTGTTTTGTAGCAGATGATAATAACTGAGAATCAAACTGAATATTTACCTTTCCTTTATCCCAACTGAATCCTCCGCAATCTGCGAAAGAATCGCACGCCAAACCACATTCGAAAACATTACTCGCTCTCTCAGACAATGTCGTATTGGTGCCCCAAAGAGCGTACCCAATCGTAGAGATAAGATTGAACGTAACTGCTCTCACAACCACCATTTTAACACAGAATATCACAAAATATAACCACCTCAATGTACTTATTACATGACCAATATCTCTATTTGTTCGACTTCATGTACTGCATATCTCCAATTTGAGGGTCAGGCATAGCAACCAGAAGTTAAACACTGTTGTAACTATTTGTACTGCTATTAAGAATCATAATAGTAGTTACGGGAAATGGACTGAGTTCATTTATTATTCAATTAATTGTCACAGAGAATTGACGTGAAGACAATTTAAAGAGGCAGTAGACTAAATATTGTAAAAATATAAAATATATATTGTTAGTGATTAGTTTAATACCAGTGAGAATTCATTCGACTGCAATGTTATAAGTTATAACTAACAGCAAGCTGATAAAATAAATTGTTATATGCATTCGTCTAAGTTTCGCCGCATCGCTAGGGATGGCATGGCGGTATGATCTGTTTGTTTACTTAATCACCTGCATTTAACGAAATTGAATCAATAGAGGTTACTCTAGCTAAATACAGGGGTTGGACAATATAATTGGAAGATAAAGCTATTTAATATTTATTGGTATCCACTGTGAAAGTGTGGCTGAAAATTCCGATGAAAGAAGTCAATAAACTTTATGATTCAAGACGTTTTGAAGAGGTCCAACTCCATATTAGATATAGTTTACCAAATTTAACAAGTGTTCCAATTATTTGGTCCAACCTCTACATATGGCAATTGTTAAAATGAATAATTAAATATGAAGTAAAGTTAAGTTAATAGGAAAAAAATTATAAGTTAGGTTGGAAAAATATGAAGTAGATTGCGCTGGAGTTGTAAAATAGTTGATAATATATTATTGAATAGTATCTAGAAAAATACCTTCAACGATGAGTTTAAATAACCTCTGATAATAATTAGTGAATGCAGTCACAATGTAACAAAAAGGAACACAAACACCAATAACTGCACTCACGAAAGGAAGAGGAAAATGAAGAGGTGATAGTAAATGAAGCCTACGAGTCTACCGAACCCAAACATTTATAACCTCAAAAATGTTAAACATGGTAAAAATGAAAAAAGTCTTAACCTAATCCAAATAGAACAGTTCGGGCCAAAGAGACACCACCTCCCTTCTCTTATATTTATATACAGCCAGTTTCAGGATAGAGCCTAGGGTTTCTCATATTGGCCACTTTTGCTTGTCCCGGGATTCCGGGATAAAAATCGTGTTCATCCCGGGATCCCGGGAAATCTCGGGATAAATTTTGTGCACTAATATAGTATATAGTTATATACTGATATACATATGTTCTGATTTTGAAGATTGTTTTTACTGTTCTAACCACGAAGGGTTCTGTGAATGGCATGAAGGGAACAAGTGAGGTTCGGTTCCTCAAATAAAGTTATAAGAACCACTGTTGTAACATAATATTGGAGCAATTAATTACCAATTAGGTTAACGTCAAATAATCGTTTGAATTAACAATCTCTCTATTCTTCCATTGCACCTAAATGAAATGTATGTTCTTATATATTAACATTTAAACTTATCAATTCGAAGAATGAATTTCAAATTTATAATTTACCAACATAAACATAAATACTTACAAATGCAATCCAAGGAAAGAATTCCACCGATAAAAATCCACACTGGGAAAATTCCGCCATAGAAAATTACTGGAACCCATATTATCATCGTAAAAACTGCAAATGTAATTTTGATATGTATTCGAAATATTTTAGAAAGTAATAGTAACAATTTGATTCAAAAGAGTTACCATACTATTTGCTTAACTTCAGTTTTCGGAAATAACCTAATGTATTTGAAAGATAATAGATAACTAATTAATATATATTTGTTACCGATGTGAAGAGAAAAGTTTTCCGATTACCAGATTGATAAAAATTAGGGGTACTTCGTGGCTAATTTAAAATATTGCAATTCATGTCATTACCGTTTATTTCTATCTTCAATTTACTAAATAATGTTAATAAATTATCAGGAAGTAATCTGAAGAATATACCATCTCTATTTATCTCGTGTATTTTGAAACAAAATACTGCAAAATAATAATATATTCATCCCCGGATATCCCGGGATGAATCGATTTATCCCGTGATAAAAAATAGGTGAAAAAAGAGAAACCCCAATAGATTCTCTTTGGGAGGGCTGTGAATAATTAGTAACAGATGTACCCCTATATGCAAAGGTAAAAGGTTAATAACAAAAGAGTTTATATATTTGATCAATATTGCATGTAATATAACAAAAAAATAATTATTAAAAAATGAAAATTTAAGCACGATAGCATCAGCATTTTCAGGAACATTTTATAAATAAAACTTACAATTAAGTTAAAAAACAAGCGAAGAATGAATATTCCTAGTGAAAACTTCGATGAGATCAAAATGTCACTGAAGTTGTTCTATTTCCAAATAGTCTCCAAGGAAGAAGTGTAACCACCCTGTATTATAATATCTACCAACATATTCTTTTTCCTTTTATTCACTGCCTTTTAGTAAGTAAAATCACACAGTTAGATCTAAGAATAAGCTTCGCGCAATGACAAAAATAATCACCCTCACTTTTTGCTTAGATGTTCTTAAACTATATCCATCAGTTCAAAATTGTTTTTACCTGTTAATAGTACACTAAGAGGCAGAGAAAAAGAGACCAAGATACAGTTTCTTCACCCATTGGTTAACGATTTACAAGTATTTGAAAAAGCGGAAACATTTTTGTGGCCCATACTGTATACCAGGGCTCTAATTTACCGGGGTAGAATATAACGGGGTGGAAATACCGGGGTCGAATTCACCGGGGTAGAATATACGGACCAGTCACCAACTAAAAAAGAATCCAATGTAATTACGATTTTTGGAAACACCTGTGCTGGAAAGGCAGCAGCAATGATATACCACTTTTCAATTTGAAGACTCTTAAATGACGATTAAAAATAAGATACTGATAAAATGCAATGTCATGAACAGTAATTCGAATAAGAATACAGCAGAACCTCGTATTAGACCAGAGTTATGTTCCATGTTTGTTTGGTCTAGTAGGAAATTCACTTCTGCTGTTTCCTACTTGACCAGAATCGTTTTCTCTAAAAAGTGAAGCGGTGACTTCAACATTTCGATAGTTCTATTTGTTTATTATGACTTTAAGGGGACAGTACATGGATTTCGGAAAAAAAATTATTAATGAAGTTATGTTTTGTACGTATATATAAAATTGAATTCAAAGACATTTTTGTTTATTGACATTTTTTTCGATTGGACGCATAGAAAATGAGTTATTCGAAATTCGAACGAATTTCAAACCGTTTTTTAAAAGTATAGAACTGCGACAACTTTGAAGCTAAAGCTTTGGGTTTTTTGCATTCGAATTGCAATTCGATTCTCTACAAGATGATTGAAGCCAATTATTGAATTTCGTGTAAGTTTTTGGAAAAAATTATTTTTTCCAAAAAAAAATTTATTTTATTTTTTATTTTGAAAAAAAAAATCCAAAATCGACCTACAGCATTTTGTAGATAATCGAATTGCAATTCGAATGCAAAAAAACAAATGCCGTAACTTCAAAATTGTCGGAGTACTATACTTTTAAAAAACGGTTCGAAATTCGTTCAGATTTTCGAATAAAAAAAATGTCCCGAAAACAAAAATGTCTTAGAATTCAATTTTATATATACGTACAAAGTTTCATTAACTTTTTTTTCATACGAAATTTTCCATGAAGATGTTTGACACTATTAACTATCAATTACTGAAATATAAAAAATCGATAATAATTTTCAAATTTTTCCATATACGGTCCCCTTAAGCCAAATTAATGGTGACTAACATACCAATTTTGAAGGGAAACGCATTTAGAAACAGTATGAATTTTTTTGTTTCAATTAAATGAATATAATATTTTTCAAATTAAATTATCATTTTATGAAATTTGAATAGTCTTCACTGTATCTAGTTTTCTGTAACTTTTCAGATCAATTATATTTAGCATAGACTCTACCATTAAATCTAAAACCGATCGATTCTGCCTTATGTTTTATCCTACAAACAGCATAAATAAATATAATACATCAGTCAAATTAGATATTTATCTTTAAAACAGTACATTCAGGCCTCGCTTTAAGTACATCTCACTTTAGTAAAAGTGGTCCTTATTTCGAGTCATGATTCGAAATAAGAACCGTTCGTAAACATAGAAAACGGAGACAATTTTCTGTGATTATTTCACGGTAACTAAATAAATATCAAAATTATAATCCAGATGAAGTTATTAGAAGCAATTGGTTCAGAAATTCAACATGTCCAATTTTAGGGTAAGTTCCGTGTTATCGCACGGTTCCATATTTTCGAACACGTAAAAATCTTTATATAATAATCATTTTTTAACTTTTATTTCAATTGGTATCCATGATACCAATTAGAATAGAAGTTGAACTAAAATTATAATATTTTGTGTAGAAATATGCATTTCTAGGATTTTTAAACTATTTTATTCCATATTACAAATAAATAAATAATTTAATAGATATTATATATAAATTTTTAAAAGAATGCCCCCACAAAATTTGTATTGCACTCTACCTTCGTTCTCACAGTGTTGGAACATCTTTATCTACCTGTGAGAACGAAAACAAATAATTAATCAGTCTTCTCCAGTGTCTCTCAGTGCTTTCCAGTGTCTACTTGTGTCGTGAAGTCTCTCCAGGGTTTTTACAGATATTACTACCACTCCGATGCAGCTAACATTAGGGTGACTGGATGCATTTCCGGCAGCTAACTGATGCTGAACAGAGAACGGCGATCTACACTGGACATACGCAAACATTTCTTTCTTGGAAACCACTATTAATTGAAATGATGGACTAAAGACGCCCCCGGGGGATGAGCGGACTGCACTGGACAGCCTAGATGGAGGTTAAGGCAGCTGGATAATAGCATGATGGCCATTAACACAGTGAGTTCGTTGTGTAGGGGCAACAGAATTTTGTGGGCCATTAGGTAAAATTTTTGCTTATGAATTTTAAAGCCTCTAGATCCCAAATTTAAGAATAACCTACAACTTTAAAATCTTTCAGCTTTTAAAAGAAAGTTAAGCTATTGCTATATTAAAAATTAATAAATGTTAAAAATTATTAAATATTAAAAATTAATAAATGTTAAAAATTAATAAATGTTGAAATTTGGTAAATATTAAAATTTATTCTTGATAAAAGCAATTTTTATTTAAATGGCTAATTTTTTCTCTTAGGTCAGTTCGCTGTTTTTTCCTTGGTCGCTGAACTTATGAGAACTGGCTGTAGAGTGAAAGAAGTTTTGGTAATAATCTTTGGGTAGAACATGATTCGAAATAATTCTTTGTCTTTCAGTTCTACCTATAAGTAACCGAATGCTTTATCTTTGCAGTGACTGATGGCAGCTGGATCGCTTCTGTTCCATGATGTTTGGGAGTCTCAGTCTAGTCTCTTCACTCCTAGATAACGTTTAGTCTATTCAAAATTTTAACGTTAAATCTTGTGAAAGTTGTTAATTAGTAATTAATTAAATATAGTTCTATAATTAAATAAAATTTTCTTTAAAAATCCCTACTTTAAAAGAATGTTAAATAATTTTTTGTAAATTAAATCATTTAAAAAATTTAATGATTTAAATGATCACTAAACTAGATCAAGCAAGATTAAATTCAGATATTTTTGAACATTTTTTGTACATATTTTCTTTTCTGACGTGTCCGAAATTGTAGAACCAACCAATAACTAGGAACCTAGTACCCAATTACCAACAATATTTCGTAGAGCATAAAATTGCTGTTTGTTAAATGTAGCACAATAATTATAGAAGTCTGAGTATCTATTAATTACTCACCTATACATACTGAGTGAGATTTAAGCTATGGTTGGATTTTTATAACATTTAATAAATGCACGACTTTAAACTTTTTCATCACAGTCACATCAATGAAAAACAGGTATATTATTAATAATATCCTTATATAAGTTTTACTCTAATAATATATTTTCTTTCTATAACTCATAGAAAATGAGGTCTAAATCAAGGAGTGACAATTATAAATTTCTTGTTACTTTTAATCACTTTAGTTACCGTTTGGTAACTAAACTGAGTTGTGATTTGGTAACTAAAGCGGGTGATGCCTGTATTGTAATTATTACTCCTTCCAATATTAACACTAGAATAACTGTCAGGTGACAAAAACCGCGTTTTGTCTAGTACGAGGTTTTTTCCAGTATAGTTTAAAAATTTTCTTGGTCTAATAGGAGGTTTGTCTACTAGGAGGCTGTCTTAAGCGAGGTTTTGCTGTACATCTTCTTAAATAATAGTTTTA
Source organism: Caprella mutica (assembly GCA_947561585.1). Classification (NCBI taxonomy): domain Eukaryota; kingdom Metazoa; phylum Arthropoda; class Malacostraca; order Amphipoda; family Caprellidae; genus Caprella; species Caprella mutica. The sequence continues at coordinate 3,504 of CANNZV010002741.1, read as the reverse complement.
GAAGGGGTAGACTGTTGTTAAATACTTATTTCATGCTAACATACAATCTCAGAAAGTCCATCTTAAAATAATGTTCCTTTATATATAGTATACACATATGTTTCTTATTCAATTTATAGGCCTAGTTATGTCAAATATTACATGTAGATTCTGGTGGTCGTGTCTCTATTATTTGATTTCACATTGGAATAATTAATTTATTTATTGAGGCATGATCACCTGAACTTTTCAATCCTGTTTGAGTGTTTCATCTACCCCTTCAAGGCGATGCACTATGAATTTGTGCCCGGTCTACAGTAAGATGCTAAATCAGAAAAAGGAAGATCAGAAGAACAGATCTCAACTATCAATCACTCGCAGGACATTATCAATTACCATACCACTATATTCATCGAACCACTGCAGTCATATATAGTACAGTTTCTTTCTGCTATGCTCTAATGAAAAAAGCAACCCTAAAAATATAATACTAATTAAAATTAGTCACATCAGTGGAGGATCATGGAAGGATAAATTTTGTCACTCTACTGAATTAGAGCTACTATGGTATTCACCGTTATAGGACTTCCCAATTTGGACTCTAGGACTATGATAAAGTTAGAGTAAAGACTGGGATACGGACATGATGTTGACGTGATAGATGTGGTTGGAGGAGAGGCGATGGGCAACTGGAAATGTAAAAGGTAAGGTGACTTTCTTCTAAATTGAATTTGTTAATTTTCCAGGAATGTTGAATAGTACGAGATCACGAATGCCAGAATAAAATCTCATTACCTTATTACGTCCCTTATAACTACCCTATTACGCCCCTTATAACTACCCTATTACGCCCCTTATAGCTACCCTATTACGTCCCTTATAACTACCCTATTACGTCCCTTATAACTACCCTATTACGTCCCTTATAACTACCCTATTACGTCCCTTATAGCTACCCTAAAATTGTTGCTACCTTGTTAATTAAAAACTAGTTTCAAATATATCCTCTTCCAAATCCGCTTTATTAAGATTTAACTAATTTGAGCATTTTTCAATATAGGTTCTCCCGAGTGTCATGCATAATCTCCAGATTGGAGAGAAGCTTTTAGCTGGTGCGGTGGAGTGCTGACGCTGGGCAAGGGAGACTTGTACTTCATCATCATTTAATAGTTTCAAATTATACTACTTGAACGTTAAAATCATAATTCTAAATTTCACTTTTGTATTGTCTGAACTAGTTTGAATTACTTAAAAACTAAAACTATTGCAAAACTTAATAATTTTATAACTGAATTTAAAAATGAAATAAAAATTATAAGATGTTTTTGTTCCCCCATACTCTGGCATAGTTTTATTTAAGTTATCTACTATTCGTCTTGGACTTTTTTCACTAGTCCTAGACTCCTATGACTGTACTGGCTCTTTTCTTGAGACTTCTGTTTAATTCTGTCAGATCTGTCTACAATTTACATCCCAGTTAACACCTGTTCATATGGTGCTCTCCCCACTTTCTAACTTATTAACCATACACCATATTTGCTTAACAGTGAATTTGTAAATGTTCAAATGAAATATATATAGCGGGTCATTCACGGTCAGTTAGGCCTTAAGGAATTCCTTCAGGCGCTGAACGAGGACGTCCACTAATGATAAGTCTTTCCATCAATGCAGGTCACTGCAGGGTAGACTAACGTGGTGTTCAAGATGGGGGTATGTTCATAAGTAGGGTTGTGACTTTGCTTATCTTGCATATTGGTGAAATAATGCATATGCATATAAAAACGCATATTCAAATCTTGAAATGCATATGCAAATAGAAAATTCATATGCAAATAGAAAATGCATATGCAAAATAGATAAGTAGTAGTAAAATGAGTAGTAAATTTAAGTTGATTTTTGATATTCAAATGATAAACTTTTACATATATAAATGAATAGTATCAGGCAAATGAATAAGAGCTAGATTTCTATTCTACCTTTGAAATTTAAATGATTATAGGCTAGGTTATAACGATCGAGAATGAGAATTTGGTTGAACACTCAGTTATGCGAATAACAAGATGATAAATAAATAAATGCCTGATAAAATATAACCTTATACAAATTTGCGGAGGTAATAATAAAATTTAATTAACTTATCGACTGATTTTCCTATTTTCTAAACTAGTGTTACTGTATATATTCATTTATATATTATATATACAGGTAAAGCTCGTACAACGGACAGTATAAAGGTAAAGCCCCCCCCCCCCCCCTACAAAGGACAAAAATTATTAGTTTAATTGGGGATTTTAACTTAAGTTTTCTTTAACAGCATTTCAAAGTAACTCTATAATGAGGGTAAACAATATCAGATTATTATTGAATAATTGTTTTAATGAAAATCTTATTAGTTATTACATTTATATAACTTACTCATATAATTCTACGTAGGTACGAAATAATAAGGTAAGTAAAATGAAAGAAAGATATTAGTAACTAAACCAAGTGAAAATGTAGGGTAGTTACACCTCTTTTTAATTTTATAGAGCTTCTCTAATCAAAGAAAATGTGTAGGAAATGAGTAGCAAAATCAAAATACTGAAAATCTTAAAAACAATACATTAAGTGTTTATTGGAAATTGTAATACCTTGAATATAATAAATGTACGACTAGATAATTGGTAGACGAATGGAATATTAGTTAAACTACATAATTTAAAGAGGTTGTTGTAGGAGTTGCATTGCCAAAAGAACGGATAATTTTTGTATTTTTGGGGGGTGTCCGTTTAAAGATCGTCCGCTGTACGAGCTTCAATTACCTGTATACTAGATTCTTCATAATCAAAACTTGATGAATGTACTTGAAAACAGCTTTGTAAGAAGTGTTTCAATATCTTGAAATTATCATCAATTAAAAGATATTAATTAACATACTTCATTCTACCACTTAGTTTTTAAATATTTTTTACATTTAAAAAAAATATATTTAAAATATATTCGCTTCTTAGTAACAGACTATTTCGAGAAATCCATACGTGTAATGTTTTTTAATTAAAATTATTTGCTACATATATTTTGTATATGCGTTTTATAAATGCATATGCGTTTTATAAATGCATATGCGTTTTATAAAATGCATATGCATTTTATAAAATGCATATGCATTTTATGAAAATGCATATTTCAAGCGAATATGCACTAAATATTTATGTGCATACACTGCATAATATGTAGTGCATATTGTTTCAACCCTATTCATAAGCCCCCGGGACACAAACCCCTCTTTTTATCTTTCTATAATATGAATAAATTAAGATTGCTTTGAATATCTCTAAATAAGAAGGTACTGCACACTTCCGTGATTATTTCACTCACAAACGGGAGGATGGGGCTCATGTCCTACATCTGTTCAGGCCATAGAAATGGCTGACAGTTACACTAACAGGCCTCAAATACCCCCATTCACGATCAGTTTTACCAAGTCTGAAGGAATTCCTTGAAGCGAAACTGATCGTGAATGGGCCGCATAAAGCGATTTTAACC